>WOXC01004916.1:0-212500 GCA_011680675.1 Gymnobelideus leadbeateri | reverse complement strand
TACATATTTTTAAAAAGTAAATCATATTCTAAGATTGAATTTTATAGTTATAAAAGCCAGTGTCAATTGGGGAATGGCTGAACAAGTTGTGATAGGTGATTGAGATGGAATACTATAAGAAACGATATGCTAGATGATCTTAGAAAAACATGGATAGAATTGCATGAATTAATGAAGAGCAAAATGAGCAGAACCAAGAGAACATTGTTTACAGTAATAGCAATACTGTTTTAATAACAACTTTGAGCTAGTAGGCAATTTTGAATATCATAAATGCCCAAATTAACTACAAAGGACATATGAAGGAAGATGCTATCTGCATCCAGAGAAAGAATGGATAGAGGTTTGTATAGAATGATTTTACACGCGTGTGTGTGTGTGTGTGTGTGTGTGTGCGCTCGCACATATTTGTGTCTAACAGTAGCCATCTCTAGGGTGGGGGAGGGAAGAGAAGAAAAAAAAAGGAAAAAAAGAAATTTACATGATAACTTTATTATATATTTAAAAGGAATACCAAGTAATACATGGTAGATATGCAGTTTCATGTGCAATCATCTTTTCTTATTATACGATGCTAAAGAAATGCTTGTTTTACTCCATAAATTTAAAATAAAATAAAAGTTTTAAAAATCAAATATATATCTATAGAGAGAACTGTGGTTTCTATGTGCTACCATCCTCACTTTAAGTGGCCTTACATTCTCCTAATCGTGGTTAGAGGCATTAATCTTGGATGAAGAGGATGGCTAGTTACTCCCTCTTTCTGGCTCCCACCTTTATGTGAGTAGCACCCCTTTTCTCTCCTGTGATCCCTTCCTGCTTAACCATGGGAACAGCCACCTTGACATAGCTGTTATCTTTTCCTACCCTTTTTCTTGTCTTCTGACACAGTAATTTCTCATATGGTAAGACTTTACTGGTTCATCCTCTACTTTCTCGGGCTCACCAAAAGTGAGGGGTGCCCCCTAGGCTCTGGTTGAGGCCCACACTCCCCCTATTTATTTCCCTTGTTGATCTCATCCACTCCCACGCATTCAGTTATCACCGCTATACAAGTGATTCTCAAATCTAATCTACTCTATTCTTTTCTTTCCTTAGGAGTGGGAGGATTTTTTAGTCACAATCTCATGGAGCCTACCAACCCTCATGTAAATAAACAATAGGGGATTTATGTCTACTAGAAGACACCAGTCTCCAATGTCCTACTCAATTTTAATATGGCATTCAGAGGTCTTGGATAAAAACATTCCTCTTATTTTCTCTGTGCATAAACATATGTGAGTAGGTATAGATACAGGGTAGGGATGGCATCATGGGAATTTCCTGATCAACTCGATGAACTTATAGGATAATGAGCCTTTATTTGGGAGTTATGATTATATATTGTCCTATAAAGGACAAAGATGTCTTGGTATCACCTGAAAGACAGACCTCAGTGATTATAGATGTGTAGGCTGGCTTAGATCTCTGTGGGATAGATTGTGGTGGGAAGACCTACCTCTGTTGCTGGCCTATGAAAATGAGGCTTATCATATTAGAGCCTTCTTGTTCCTTTCCTCCCCTCCAGTGCCTTTTTAGAGGGTCAACTGAAGTGCAGCAGACAAAACATGAGTCTTGGGACAAAGACACATGGGAACCATATATGTTTTTTTTCACATGGCCTAAGATGAAAGTGCTGGACACCATGTTTTTAGCCCCAGACTTGGAGAAGTAGTGGTATAACTTGGTACAAGAGAAGGCAACTACAGAGAGGAGAACCATGTTGCCAAACATGTCTCCTATAAATAGGATTGCTGGGTAGCATAATCCCATAATCTAGTATTTTAGCAAGGTAAAGGAAGTTACCTGGCCATTTCCAGGCTCAGGGGTAACCTGCCTAATGCGTCTGAGATTTTTGGAATCCAGCATTTTATAGGGAAAAGGAGAGTTCCTGAACAGAGTCAACCTTATGATGAGAGAAGAGGATCATACATATGACCCCCATGCCCCAAGCTTGAGGAGCTTTGGGAGAGTCTAAGCCATAATATAGAACAGAAGTCCTGGACTTTGCTTTCCCCATGAGATACTCTGATAATTCCAATATAATGAGAAAGGGTTACCTGTCTATTGTATTTTTCAAGGTTATTTCCCTTCAAAAAGAGTCTATGCTCTCACAATGCTGTATGCCAATTCTTTGGAATAAAAGTGGAACTCACTGAAATGTTGGAAAGTTGCCTAACTAGCAACCCTGAACTTAGTTCCTTTCCAATATTCTAAGAGTCTGGAAGTCTTTAGGGCACTGAGGGGAAATAAAATGAAGAGGAAAGAAATTGGGCCTATTTTTTATCGACTGCTATGAACCCTTTATGTGCTTTCTGCATTTCTGTGGGGTGGAAAATGTTGCCTATATATGTATGCATTACTACCTTGAGTGCTTGCATGAGGCAGGAGATACTTTTCCTGATTTAGGAACCTAGACATGAGTAGCATTTGAACTATGTTAGTATCATTATTGTTATGATGATGATGATGATGATGATGATGATGATGATGATGTTCCTGAGTAAACTGAGTAGGGGAAATATGAACTATAGAGTTATTGACTTGGGGGTAGGAGTAGCTCCCAAAATTGAACCTGGTTTGTATAAGCCCAAAACTTGGGGTGCAAGTCCATGACATTTGTAAGATCACAGATATACAAGGGCAGAAACAGGATGGGAGATCAGAGGCCATTGGCATCAATGAACTAGAGGAGGCAATCAGGATGCTGAAGGATCTTGAATCTATGTCCTATGGTGACTTGTTGAAGGATTTGGACATGTTTAAACCAGGAAAGAAAAGATGCGTGGGACATATGAAAATTATCTTCAAGTTCTTAAAGGATTGCCCCAAAGAAAAGGGATTTGACTTGTTCTGTTTTCTATTCCCAGGGAATAGAACCAGAAAGAGTAGAGGAAAGTTATAAAGATGCAGATTTAGGCTTGCTCCCAAGGAAAACTACTTCAGAAGCAGAGCCATCCAGAAGTGGGATGGGCTGTCTAGAGAAGTTGTGGGTTCCATTTCAGTGGAGGTCTTCAAAGAAAGATGACTTCTTGTCCTTTGAAGTGTGAATTGGACTAGAGAGTCATTAAGATCCCTTCCATCTCTCAAATTTGGGGTTTTTATCATTCAAAGGAAAGCAGGAAAAAGATTGATCTGGTGTATTTCAAAGGAGAAAAGGTAATGCAAGGAAAGGAAGAGAGGATAAGCAAAATAGAAGATTCAGGTGTTTCCAAATTTTACTTCTTGGCTCCGGATTTAGATTTATTCCACTTACATTCACATAGAGATTAACAATGGATATATATTAGGATTAAGTTACAATAGATATTTAGGAGAGGTTTTTCTATAACCAGACATATGCCACATTCGCCTTGGAAATTACATTCTCATAAATTTATGCAAAAGTTCCATAGTCTGATGAGGCCCACCCCACTTAAAATTAGGAAAGAAGGATGTAAGGAGTTTAGAATGAGTGTGGAGAGAGGAGCTAGGAGAGAGAAGAAAAGCAATGGCAGCTGGGACCTTGTTCTGAAATTCTGTTTGCATCTTCTGTAAACTAGGAAACGATATCCTGGATATCATTTCCAAGACCAGTGCCAACACCTCCCTTCACAGAACTCAGGCTGTGGTGCCATGAAGTCTTCAGGAGGAACCCAGGGAAGCTAAACAGGAATCATTAGCCCATGCTCTCAAGATGCCTTGACACAGATGAAGCAACACGGACAGGAAGTCCTTCTTCAGGGAAAATGTTTCTGACGTAATCTTTAACCCCTCTGTCATGAGCGAAATCCCCAGTGTCTCTTTCCTATTGTGTTAAAGATATGAGACAGGGGTGGGGACAGTTCGGCAGGATTGAATTTACAGTCTCTTGTCCCAGAAGGCCTTGGGGAACTGTAGCAAGAGTGTATGCTGTTTGTTTTCATTTTATTTTTAAATATTTATTGCACATGTTATTTTAAGCAAATATCCTTTGTCCTCTTATGAGGTCCCATTATTTATTCTGGCTTGGTTGGAGGAGAGTTCATGGAAATGGCTAAGGGGGACTCATTGCCTGCAGATGGAGATAGACTACTCTCCTTTGAGTATCATGGACCTGGAAGTAGCCAACAATAAGGACCATATTAAGGGGCCTGGGTACCATTAACAACAATAAAAAAGGCATGTCTGTTTTTTCCTGCTACAATTTAAATCAAAGTAAGGCTGTCACAGAAATAGCCCTGAACACATTACGTATCCTCTTCATTTTGGATGATCGATGTTTCAAACTCTTGAGCTTTCCATCTTCCGTTTCCTGGCCTAATATTCTGGCTTCCCCCAAGCACATTTCACATTTACTTGGTAAAAATTATAGCATAACCTGTGCTCTTTGCACTTTGGGAGAGGAAGAATGGTTCTGGGGAGACCTTCTGCTCTTGGAATGCTGCCTTGTAACCTGAGGAACTTGATTGGCCTGCTTTGCAGAGATTCTTAGACCATAAAATCACGGACTCCAAATGGAAGAGGTATTAGGAGGCAACCTGTCCAATCCCTACCTGAGGCACAGAGCTACATGTCTCTAAAGTCTCTGAAAACTAGCCATTTAACCCCACACGCAGGACATTGACGTAAGCTGGGTAATCCTCTGCTAGTAAAGGAGAGAGGTCAGAGGGGCCTCCAATTTAGCTACAACCTTCAGCTTTTCATGTCACTTTGGCCAGACTGACCTCTCACCAACGGGGACAGCCTAGGGATGTAGGGACAAAGCATACCACGCTGTGTTAGCAACACCCTAATCACTTCCCTACACTAAAGCGCACAAGAAATGCACATCAAAGGGAGGCCAAAAGTTAACAGGAAAAGGACTTACAAAGATGCTGTGGGGGGTAGAGGAGTGGAGTGTTTGTGTGTGTGTGTGTGTGTGTGTGTGTGTGTGTGTGTGTGTGTGTGTGTGTGTAGGTGTCAGGTGAAGGTGGGGGAGGGAAGAGAGAAGAGAGCGTCTGTTTTGACTTGATGATTTGGGTATGAGAGAAAGGGGATTTTTAGGAGCTGACTGCACATATAGAAGCCTTAGATCTCTGAGTCTTTTTTTAATACCAGCTGGCACAGCCCCTCATTTGCCTGCCTTCCTGAGTCATTCACTGTCCAGATGCTAGCAGCAAAGGAATTGGGGGTATGGATCCTTATTCATCACATACACACACACACACACACACACACACACACACACACACACACACATATCCTTCCAGGATATCTCTGGTGACAGCTGCACATATGTGCTCACCTTCATGCCCACTAGATAACTGGCAAGAAAGGTTAAGTTTCTATTAGTACTTGATGCACAATGGCGTAGCTCAAAATTGGACAAATGCATTAAGAAGCTCTTTGAGGGTAGTAACTGTCTTGCTTTTTTCTTTCTTTTTTCCTCCCTCCCTTCCTTCCTTCCTTCCTTCCTTCCTTCCTTCCTTCCTTCCTTGCCTTTTCTTTCTTTCTTTCTTTCTTTCTTTCTTTCTTTCTTTCTTTCTTTCTTCCTTCCTTCCTTCCTTCCTTCCTTCCTTCCTTCCTTCCTTCCTTCTTTCCTTCCTTCCTTCCTTCCTTCCTTCCTTCCTTCCTTCATTTCTCCCAATATGTAGCTAAATCCCTGGTACATAGAACTCCACAAATGCTTTATCTAACTATTTAAATCTCTAGTCAGGCTGAGAACATCAGTTGATGCTTTTTTTTCTACCTGAGAAAAATGTTAGTCAATGATTTGTAACAGGTGTTAATTGTTTCTATATTTAAGGGGTTTTCTCTGATCCTTCTACAACTTCTACTGCTGCTTCTCACAGCTGACCATTCCAAAAATTGTAATTATCAAATATAATGCACATATATGAAAAAACACAAAGTGCCAGATATAATTCTGGGTGTCTGTGTATGTGCATGTATGTGCTTCAGAAATTATGTAACGATCTATAAATATGGAACTCTGCTGAAAGACAATTGGCGCTTTTCCCCCCTCTACTCGTATGGTTAAGGATTTCTACTTGACCTAAATTCCACACTGAACTACATGTGTGCACAATGGTTTTGGTACCAGATGTGACAGGATGCTTGTTCAGGAAATGTGTGTGTCTCAACTAAAATTCAGTGGGCAATTAATTGATAGACCTATAGATCTTTTTTCCCTCCTCTAAGAGATGTTTCATTGAAAACAATACCCAGCTGAGAAGTACTTTCTAGTGTCTTACTGTATACTTGGTATCAACAACTCAACTGAATTTCAGTAAACAGATTAATTATCCTATCATGGTAAATGATGTTTGGTGAGATACCCAATTTAAGCCCCAGGAATTCTTCATTTTCACAGCTGGTGAGGAAAATAGTCTCCCAGGGGTGCTATGTTTTAAAAAAGAATGTGAGGTAATAAAGTGGGGAGATATATGGTCTTTCAGAAAACAAGTATATTGAATGATAAGGTCTGGATACCACTAGAAGGATGACCGCAGAAAACCAAAAGTAGAAGATCTCTAATCCTTCATTTTTTTTCCAGATTCATATCATTCCCAGATTTAGAACTGGGAGGTCTCTTAGAAATCATATCCCCCCACATCACAGATGGGGAAATTGAGGCCCAGAGAGGTTGTGATTTGCCCAAGGTCATACTGAAAACGAATGTTTTTTGGAGATCTTCCAGTGCCAAAACCAAGCATCCTCCCTCTCCTTTAGCAACTCTGTCTCAAATCCTTTGCCTTCATTTGCAAGCACTCATGTACCTGAGGTGAGTACTTAGGGAGTGACAATCTAAGTGAGGTGTTTGTGAAATATGCTTGAATTGGAAACTATGTTCTTGTAGGGTAGAAAAGTCAGAATCTTTGGACCAGGAAATGACTTTGGAACAGAAATTGCAGCCGCAGATAGGGTATTTGTATCATGAAAATTCAAATTCAAGAAGAAAAGTGTGCCTTGGATAATGTGTAGAACATTCTAGTAAGTGGATTTTAGTTGAAGGCTTAATAATAAAAATGCAGGCAGACCTGTGCATACCCACCCACCAACTTTAAGACATATATTTTGAGATACTTTTCCTTTGGTTGTGTTGGCTTGTGTTGTACACAATGGTGCTAGGAAGGCAGTGTACTATAATGGAAAGAGAACTCAATAGTGCCCCAAGAGATCTGGATTCCAATCCCATTTCTGATGTTTGCTACCTCCATGATCACGATCAAGTCACTAAATCTCTTTGAGCCTCAATTTCCTCATTTGTGAAACAGGGTTAATTATATTTGAATGACAGACTCCATAATTTTATTATGAGAGAAAAAGAACTAAACCTTTAAATGATCTATAAGCACAAATTATTATTGTTGTCCATTATTCTCTTCCTCACTCCTCCTTGGGACCAATGTGAAAGAGTTGGCCAAGGCTGGGGGTCTCACCAGAAGCTAAGTGGCCTAATCTGAGATCACATTCAGGGCCTGGGCCTCATGACTGGCATGCCTTTGCCAGATGAGCTCACCACTTTTCAAGACACAAATTCTCATGCTATTGTTTGGTAGAATGCAGCTAAGTATTTATTTTACAAAGCAAATTCTCCAGTTCAGAGGAAGGATATGTAATGTCATCTGTGCAGAAGGATAAAGAGGATGGAAATATCCTGTTTTAGTTCATTCTTTGTTCTAGCTGCCTCTGTAGTGAAAACTTTTCATCTAATCTTAGTGTTTCTAAAAGGAGGTGAGTGTAAGAAGAGTTTGAAAATAAAGTTCATGATTGCATAATGATTTTTGATGGTTTAAATATAGTTATATAGCATGCATTAATAAGCTTGGACTTGCTTGATTATGTTAATAACTCATTACCATTAAAAGATGTGCATTGAATTTACAGGATCTATATTCAAAGTCAAATATTTAGCACATTTTGCAACAAACCATCATTTCTCTTGCTCATGAACAGGATGGATTGATTCCTCCAGTACCTACCCTGAAAAGAACATAGCTAGTAGCTATACATCTATGGAGCAGAGGCCATAATTCCTCCTTCTTTGGTCCTTAGCTTTTGAATTCTTCTTTACCTCTCTATGAGGGCCTTTAAAAATAAAAACCAAAACTATCCTCTTCTCTGTTTTGAAATCCCATTCAAACTTTTTTGTTTCTTCTGTTGAGGCCTCTCATGTCTTTGCTTTAGGGAATGCCCACTGAGGAAATTCCTAGCAATTTAAACAAGCACCTGTTCCAGCCTTTTAGGGGACTGCTAGGGAAAAGAATTTGTTCATAATCTTTTGTTATTCAGTCATATCTGATTCTTTGTGACCCCGTTTGGGGTTTCATATCAAAGGTACTGGAGTAGTTTGCCATTTACTCCTCCAGTTCATTTTACAGATGAGGAAACGGAGGCAGAGTTAAGTGACTTGCCCAGGGTCACACAGCTAGTAAGTGTCTGAGGCCGGATTTGAACTCAGGAAGATGAGTCTTCCTGATTTCATGCCCAGCATTCTATCCACTGTGCCACCTAGGAGCCCTGGCCACAAAGCCAGTATTATATGTCAGAGGTGGGTCTTCGAAACCAGATCTTTCTATTTCCTAGTATACTTCTCTGCTTGCCTTGTCCTATCTCTATTTGAGATTTTAAACTTGTTCAATGTCTCAGGGTTGTTGTGGGAATCAAATAAAACATTTGTAAAAAGTTCCTAACGGGGTGGCTAGGTGGCGCAGTGAACAGAGTACCAGCCCTGAAGTCAGGAGGTCCTGAGTTCAAATGTGACCTCAGACACTTAACACAAAAACTACCCGTGTGACCTTGGGCAAGTCACTTAACCCCAACTGCCCCCCAAAAAGCAAAAAAAAAAAGTTCCTAGCACAGTGACTGGTATACATTGCTGTTGTTGGGCAGTCAGGTAGTTTAGTGGATAGAACCCCAGGGCTAGAGTTCTAAGCTGGAGAAGGAAATAGCAGACCACTGCAGTATCTTGGCCAAGAAAACCCCAAATCAAGAGTTAGACATGATAAAACAACAGCAACAACATTAGTGCTTGGCATAGTGTCTGGAGGAGAGTAGGCACAATGTTCCCTTCTCCTAAGGCTGATATTCTAAATCAGGCAGAAGATTTATAAACATAGAAGAAGGAACTATGTCTGCTGAGTGGAAAAATGTGGGAAAGTATGAAGAACTGAGATGGTCTATAGAGCATCAGATTCTAAACATGGCAGAACTCCAAAAATCCATCAGTAGAATAGACACGGTCATGTTGTGAACACGTTTTTGCTAGCATGTTCTCTCCTAAATAAAGGTACCAGATTATGGTAGAGAATTTTCCACAGTCAACCACATGTTGCAAAGCATGACGTTGAGTGTCCCAATAAACTGTGCAAAGACGCCCTAAAAGTTGATTTCTTATTAATACAGAGGTAAATTCTCATGAGCATTTCATTGGATATGTTGGTCATTTTTCCTTTCCTATATCAAAACTGTGAGCAGTGGGGTTGCTAACCAAGCTGATAAATGAAAAATGGCTGAAAAGAAGGGGAGAGAATAAAGGCTGCTCTAGATTATGTGATTCAATATAGGCTGGAGGGATTGCTTCCTTCCTTCCTAGAAGAGGCAGGATATACAGAGAGCAGCAGCTAGACTGACTGATGAGTATCCAGGAACACAGTCCCTGATACCAAAGCAGTTCCACTAACTGCAGTGTTTAGCCTTACCTGACCTGTAAAGTTTGGCTGATTTAGGGCTATTTTCCATCTGGAGGGAATAATTTGGAAGGGAAGTGATTAATTTCTCCTGTGCCTATTATTTCCTACATTTAGTGGCAAGCACCTTCCTAAATGGGTGATTTTGTGGTAAATTGGTATGCATGCTGGGAGACAGAGAGAGAGAGAGAGAGAGAGAGAGAGAGAGAGAGAGAGAGAGAGAGCACCACATCTTTAAAAAAAACACCCAACAATTTGTATTTCTAAATGATATTTATTCTAGGATATTATTTTGGCCTGGAGATGGCTGGGGAATCACAGGAGGCTATTGAGGCCTAATTTTCTAGATGAGGAAACTGGGGCACAAAGCGACTTGCCCAGGGTCACACAGATAGTAAATATTGAAGGCAGCCTTTGAACCCTGGTCTTTCTGGACTCTAAGTTCAGTGCCCTTGTTACTATACCACACTTCCCTCAGCAAAGATGGAGGGGTGATATTGTCAGTTTTTAAGTCTTCATCTTGAGGTAGACCTCCCTTAGGTAAATGGACTGCTCTCAGTGGCATCAGCTCAGCTCATTGGGTAGAGTGGCAAAGATGTGGGGGAAGAAGATGAATCAGCAAAAAAATGGCTTCTCAGTAGTCACTTTTTAAAAATTCAAATTCAGATTTTTAAAATCCTTTAAATCCCTCTGGCACACATTTTAATACTGTTTTGAGTCAAATCAACAGCATTTATGTGCCACACAGGGGCAGTTAGATGACACAGTGGATAGAGCACCCAGCTAGCAGTCAGGAAGACCCAAGTTCAAATATAGCCTCTGACATTTATTGAATGTGTGACCCCAGGAAAATCACTTAATGTGTTTTACCTTAGTTTCTTTATCTATAAAATGGGCAGGAGGAGGAAATAGCAAACCACTCCAGTATCTTTGCCAAGAAAACCTCAAAAGGGATGACAGTCAGACACAACTGAAATAACTGAATAATAACAAAAATGCATTAATTCTACCTCCAAAGCTATGCCTTTGGATCTTGGAGCACTGTCATTGGTTGAAGGTATAAAGAAGGGAGTGGAGGAAAGAATTTGAATCACCCCATGGCTTACCTCCTAAATGTACTGGTCCTGCTCTCACTACAATAGATGTTTGCTTGAACCTGGCTGAACTCTGAGAAATCTTCCCAGAGTTCAGGAGCCCTCAGCTCACTCCTTCATTTAAGTGGACATTAGCTCTTAAGTAGCCTCATGGCAAAACAAAGGACTAAGGTTCCATTAGGTTTATTCATCACCTGATAACTCTTAAGTCTTGGGAAGCACCTAGATTCTAAAGCATGATGCAGTTGCAGTAAACACATTACCAACTGCTCAGGGCCTTTTGTTGTATACTTCATATATCAGAATGCTTTGCATTTATAAGATGGACAAGCCGGAAATTACCAAGGACTAGAATAAACCCCAACACATTCATACATTTATAAAAGGAGGCTGCAGCTCAATTTGGTTTTCTCAGTATAAAACCACACAGCCCCTAACATCTTGAAGGACACTCAATGGTAAGCCATGTATGGATAGGGCTGATATCCTAGGAAAAATTTCACGTGTGATTTCATTCCTCTGAGTCAGATAAAGCCAGAAGTCTACTGGATGGTAATGGAGTTGAATATATAGATTTCTTATATGTCTTTCATATATGAGTGATTATGTCCATGTTATTTATATATTATTCAGTAAACCCTGTAGTTAGATCAACTGAGTATGAACCTTTATATCTGTTCCTCAAATCTTTAATTTTTAAAAAATCACATGTAAGTGTATAACAGAAAAACTTTCCACACAGAGAACAATACACCTCATGAAGCCAGCAGTGATCATGAGGAAAGAGCCAAAGTTGGGACTGTGTTGTATGACTTTGGTGGGTAGTTGGTGACTTCATGGTAGAATTGTTCTCCCATCTATGAAGCATCAGTAAGAACTGTCAGAACAGAATCAACCACCCAGAACACCTTGAGAAAAAAAATATCCAGGAGTTCAATGCATCATACATCTATTCTTTTTACTTCTTACATGGTAATGAATGGACTAGGATAAAAATTCATAATTTGGAAAAAAAATTGAAGAAAATTAGAAATAAAAAGTGGAAAATGTTACATAAACCAAAGAAAAGGATTGTTTTTGAATTTCTAAAACATGAATGACTATGTGCCAATGCATATGTACTGTCTGTCAAGTATTGCTGATTCATCTTGCTTATTTCAATAATTTAAAAGAGTTGTTATTTCAACACAGCGGATATTCACTCTTCCAATGTAAATGATAACCCCTCTGTACCTTAATGGATAGTTTCCTGGGTTACTGTGGGAAAAAAAAAATCACCTAATAGTAGCTGACCTTCTGGTGATAAGCATTTCTGAATTTAGCTAGTCTAATCTTTATATGATAAGCAGAGAGTCTGTCACTGAGCTCATACTCAAAACCTTTCCAGCTTGGACATATCTATGACAGCTTGCATCCCACATGCATTGATTCTGAAAACCTAGACACATTACTGAGTCAATGGAAAAGGACCTTAGTAGAGGTAGATTCATCTAATATGTAAGATATGTACATTAACCTTGGATATTGTCATATATAGTCATACATCATTAGATCTAGAAGGGGCCTTTATAGTACTTGCGACCCAACCTTTTTATGAGGGTGTTAATTTAAGCCTTTATTTCTAATACTCGCACCCCATCATGCATGATATAAAATTATACTCTCTTTTATAGCTTGGTTAACACCCATGCTGCTCTTGGTTTTGAAGTGGGAAAAGACAAAATCACCTCCTAAATCAGTGAAAAGCACTAGCTCAATCTTACTTGGCTCTTTAGGTTGGTTTAAGCTAAAGGTTTGTTAAGTTTAATTTTTCTGGGATTTGTTAACAACAGCAACAAGAACAACAAGAACAACAAATTTCTATGATGTGAAAAATGTCTCCACTCCTATACTTCATGACCTTGTATTTGCCCTCTTTACTCACTATCAGACTGACTCATAATCCAGTTTAAAGGCAACCTCTACCACGAGAAATAGTTAACATACTTTTTTTTGCTTTGTTTTGAATATGCCCAAGATACAATTCAGGGGAGATTTTACCTTGAAGCAGAACAGAAAAAATATGAATTATTTAATATCAAATACCCAAGGCCCAATATAGAAATACCATGCAAGGACTTCAAACAAAAATAAAAACAGATGTAGGTTCAATGCTTCAGGTCTGGCTTCCTATTTTGCTACTGGGGCAAAAACAACTGATTATTATTATTACTTTTTTTGCCACAACAGTCTTTGATCAGGACACTGCAGTTTGAATAATGTGAATTATTCCAAAAATTCCATCAGAAAGAAAAAGTTGGAGTTGGGAGGGACCTTAGCAGTCATCCAGTCCAACCACCTTATGTTACAAATGACAAAAATGAGGCTTATCAGGTTTAGGTGATTTGCCTACTGTAAGAATAGTAGAACCAGGACCAGAACAAGGAGTCTTGACTTCAGTCCAGCATTCAGTGAGAGGCACTGCTGTGCAGTAGGATGGTAGGATGTGCTGAGGAACAGGGAAGTGGCAGAGTGGGTGGGTGAGGAAGGGTGTGGTATGATGGAGAATGGGAAGATTTGGGTTCCTATCCTTCCTCTGACACCTACTAGCTATCTGACCACACAAGTCAATTAACTTCTTTGAGATTTATCCCTAAAATGGGACTGATACCTGTAAATCCCAGCCCCATAGGGGTTCTCTTCCCTCAGATGAATTGAAGTGATATATGAATGTCAGGGCAGCTAGATGGCACAGCTGATAGAGTACATGACCTGGGGTGACAAACACCTGAGGAAGACCTGGTCAGGAAGACTACATATTAATTAGCTGTGTGATCCTGGGAAAGTCATTTGACCCTATTTGCCTCAGTTTCCTTATCTGTAAAATGAGCTGGAAAAGGAAATGGCAAACCACTCCAGCATCTTTGCCAAGAAAACCCCAAATGGGGTCACAGAGAGTCAGAAATGAGTGAAAAACAACAATATAAATGTGATATTATTCTTTCCCCTGCTACCTTACTGCCACATATGAAACAATTCTTTATGAAGAAGGAGAAAGATAATTTTTTTCCCCTTCTCTGAGTATAATTGTTGTTCTCAGTTATTATTTGGCATATGTTAGGCATGTATGGATTAAGCCACCTATAGATGGAGCTCAAGGATGACCTCTGCTCTGCCACTCTGCCTGGTTTCAACTCTAGGGAACAAGATGTCCCTCCCAGGATAAACTTACTTCTAAACTCACCACCATGCTAATTGAAGCCTTGATTGTCACCACTTCCCCTCAGCCTCCTCTCCCCTCTCACTGGAGGGCTGAATGGCAGAGAACCAAATTCCTCCCAATGCCTTTCTTTATAGAGAGCAAAAACCACACTTCTGTTCACTCCACTGACAAGATGCCCACTATTCCTTGTTTTCCTCTCCACTTTCCTGCTTCCCTTTGTGTGGTCTTCCCCCTCCCCTAATAGAGAGGAAGCTACTTGAAGACAGGAGCTTTCTCTCTCTTTTTTAAATTAATTTCATCCATGGGACTGAGCATAGTGCTGGCACATAGTAAGCAATTAATAAATGTTTACTGGATTGGGTTGGTTTTACTGGATTTTTTTTTTTTAATAGAGTCTGATGTTGAAGCCCCAGAGTGATTCTTTGATATCACAGCAGAGCTCCCTGTTTGTTCTTGGTTTTTCCCACTAATCTTTTCTAATCACTGTGTTTCCTGGGTAATGTTTATTAAATAACCAGAGCAGTGTGGAATGCCTTTGTATTACTCTCTGCCACTCTCTCATCTCCGTCCCATCTAAGGTTTGTTAGGCATGCTATAAAAGGAATTCCTCTTGCCCTCATAGTTTATACAGGATGTCCCAAAAGTCTCAGAGCAGTTTAAAGCTATTGAAATTTGAAATGGCTCTAAGACTTTTGGGACACCTATTATCTCGTACAAATGTAGAGAAATAAATTTACAGATAAGCAAGAGAAATAGTATTGGCTCCTCCGTTGGATTATATGCCTTTAAAGGGGAAAACAATTAAGCAAATGTGAACTTAAAAAAACCTACCAAGTAATTTGAGAGGCATCATGAAAAGAACCCTGTCTCTGGAATCAGGCAGCCTGGTTTCCAATTGCCTCTGACATTCCCTGTGTGGTCTTAAGCAAGTCACACATTCCTTCATCTATAAGAGAAAGTTATGGCAGACGACTTTTGAAATATCTTCTACTTCTAAATCTATGGTAACAATGTTGGTCACCTTAATTTCTTCCAAACCTATCTGGATAGCATTAACTAAACATTGACTCTTCAATATTTCATTGAAACTACTATACCTTAAGAGCTGATGAACCTATGTTGACATTTGTTCATTTATTAGTAATTAGAATGGCAAGTAGTTGATCATAGTTAATGAGTCATTAATATAAATGAAGAATTTTTTTAAAGTCAAATTATGGAGGACCTGAGTTCAAATCTGGCTTCAGACACTTGACACACTTGGGCAGGTCACTTAACCCTATTTGCCTTGCCTTTCCCCCCTCCACAAAAAAAGGTCAAATTATGTAAACTTATTTTAAAGACTAAATAAACTTAATCTGTCCAACAACAAAGCCTGTCCTAATAAGGCCTGAAACAGATTGACTTATGTAAAGTTTATTGATTGCATGAGATAAAATTGAAGGTTATACTACCTCCTTTGATTCTTATGACAATCCTGGGAGGTAGGTGCTAATATTCTACCCATTTTACAGTTGAACAAATATAGGTTAAATGACTTGACTAAGGTTACATGGCTTATATGATCTGAGGCTGGATTTGAACTCAGATCTCCCTGAGTCTAGATCCAGCACTATCCACTGTGCCACTAGTTTTAATATATGAGCCAGTCCATGCTTTTTGGTCAAAGAACACAAAGTATCTGTTATTTCATGGAAAGATATGGAGGTGAAAAGTTACTTTGAAAAATGTTTAGATTCATGTAACTTCTATTTTCAAATAATTGCTTTTCAGGCAGAAACTATTGCTTTCAGTTGTAAAAAACATGACTCAGTAAAGAGCATTCATAGTGAAATAATTCCTACGTAAATGAGTCCCTGGTAGAGTTCATTGCCAGGCAGGGTAAGAAGATGCAAGAATGAAAAGCTGGAAGGGAGTCTGGACATTATTAAAAACCAGTCCCCTTGTTTTCCAGTTAAGGGAACTGTGGTCCAGAGACATGGAATGATTTGCCCAAAATCCTGTCATCTGTAAAGACTGGAGAACAGATGCCCTGGCTACTCCAGGTTATCTTATTCTAAATCTAGTGGTCTTTCCATCACTCTTCAATGCCTTTGGATATTGGAATCATAGAATTTCAAGAGTAAGAAAGGACTCAAGGGGTCATCAAGTCTAACCCCCTCCCTGAATCCTTCTATAGTATAATATTAACTCACATTTGTATGCATTTGGGGCAGCTAGGTGGTGCAGTGGTTAGAGTGCCTGGCCTGTAGTCAGGAAGATTCATCTTCTTGAGTCCAAATTTACGAGCTGTGTGACCCTGGGTAAGTCACTTATCCTATCTGCCTCCATTTCCCCATCTGTAAAATGAGTTGGAGAAGGAAATGACAAACCAGTCTAGCATCTCTGCCAAGAAAACCCGAAATGGTGTCATGAAGAGTTGTACACAATTGAAATGACTAAACAGTAAAAACCCATGCATTTTAAGGTTCATAGCACACTTTCCTCACAAATACCCCTTTGGAGAATAGTGCCAGGATCCTCTTTTTACAGATGGGGAAACCAAGACTTTGAGAAACTAGAAGACTTGTCTATGGTCACAATGGCTATACATTTCTAAGCCAATATTTAAACCTTATTCTCCTGGCTCCAGTTCCAACTACTCTACTGTGGCACATAGCTCAACTCTGTTTGAAGCTCTCCAGTGATGGGGCACTCCTTTCTTTTGTAAGGGAACTCATTCCATTTTTGGACAGCTCTAATTATTCCAAAATGAACACCTGTACAATTCAGCTAATTTGAATAGGAAAGTTGGCCAAATAAAGTCTAGTGCCAGCTCAAAGGACTATTTGCTGCTTGATGTGTTAAGTATATTTGAATATCAAAATCTTTTTCAACTATCCTTTCCCAGATATGAGTAAAGGATGTCTATCCCTTTCTTTCTATTCACACTAGCCAAGATCATGTAAGAAGCAGGTGATCATTCATCTTCTTGAAGAAGAATTTCATATTCCTCTCAATTCACACCAGTTTTAGAAATATTTAGATCTAGCCACACCATTTATTCATTCATTCTTGCAGGCAAAAATGCACAGCAGTTAGATGGTACAGTGGCTGGAGCACTAGACCTGGAATCAGGAAGACCTGAGTTCAAATCCAGCTTTAGACATTTACCATTTGTATGACTTAGAGCAGGTCACTTAATCTCTGCTCATCTCAGTTTCCTCAACTGTAAAAAAAAAAAAAAAGATAAAAATAGTACATACCTCCCACGATGCTTATGAGAACCGAATGTTTGTAAAGAATTCAGCACAGTGCCTGGCACATAGGTAGGTAGTATATAAATACTACCTATTATTATTATGTACATATTCCATAAATATTGAGAATCTCTGATGTGTAATTGATCATAGGAATCCCCCATGCTATGTTAATGTCTCAGAATTTGTCTAAACTCTACAGATTGGGAATTGGGTCTAGGTTTACCCTTTAGACAATCTCTGAGGTTTCTCCTTTTGATTACGGGTCAGAAGCTTTCAATCATTGTTTCTGAAATGGATTCACAATTAGGCTTAATCATATATTCTTATAAAGTCATGTATGACTTTTCATGATCCCATTTGGGGTTTTTTTGGCCAAAAATACTGGAATGACTTGCCATTTCCTTTTCCAGCTCATTTTACAGATGGAAAAACTGAGACAAACAGGGTTAAGTGACTTGCCCAGGGTCACACAGTAAGCGTCCGAGACCAGATTTGAACTCAGGTCTTCCAGACGCCAAAGTCCAGCACTCTGTCAACTATCTATTGATGTATTATAAATATGGGAAGAGATGACAGGGAGACTGTTCTACATCCCAAGGACACAGATTCCCAGCCTGCACCTTCCCTGATACATCTTTCGGTCCTGTGATATTTCTTGCTTTCAGTCCTTGTTTGGATGAAAACAAGTCTCACAAAACAGTTAGTTGCTAAGTAGAGAAGGCAATGCCCCTACATCTCCACACAAGCATTCTGGGCTGCTTTAGGATGTTAAGCAGCAGCCTTCAAAGTTGGTGCTGACAGCAATGTCAGGCTCGCGGCTCGCCCGGATCCTGAAGCACTAGGGGAGCGGGGGCGGACTGGGCTTGGCTGCTCTCTCTGGCCTCACCAGATTAGGTTTCAAAGCAACCTGCATCTGCAAGGCCCCAGATCCCAGCACTCCTTAGCACCTCCGGTGATTGGACAGCGAGAGCTCCCACCCTGTGATAACAGAGAAGAACAAGAGAAAACAAATGTACAATCCAAAATCCATTTGCATTTGGCGTTGGAAAATGTTTTTAATTTATGCCTTTCATCTAGGAATTCAAGGGAGTTCCAAGAAGACAGAGAAACTACGGAGCAGACAATCCAGTTTACCTATCTTGTCTCCCATCAAATAACTTCTCCCTAGCTCCCCAGGCAAGCAGAGAATGGCTTTGTGACCTTTCAGAAGATTGCAAAGGACTGGCCTTAAGCAGAGCTGGTCTCTTTCAGAAAACAGGCTGGTTCATACCACTCCCTAGGGCAGGGAGTTAATTGTTTTGGCTTTAAGAGTCTCCTCTGCAGTCTCTGGCTGGGCTAGAGTAAACAAAAGTCCAATTCGTGTCAACAAAGTCCTCAGGCAGGGTGGTTACAGTGTCAAAAGGAACTTGAAAGCGAAGGTTTGCCTTGAAAATTGAAATGCGGGGAATCCCCACCCCCATAGTGGGAATCTGAGTGCTGTAGCTAACTGAGAATCAATCATTCTAAATGCCACTTATAAAAATGCATCCTGATGGTTAGCATAGTTTACTGAGTCCTTTCAATTGCCTCTCTTTCTGGAGTGTCAGCCAGAGTCAGGTGACTCAGCCTGCAGCCATAACTGCATCCCTTAATAGATGGTTCCCTTTCTGGCCAACTTTGTTTTAATTAGTACAATAATTTAAAGGAGGGAAAAGCTGGTGGATGATGGAAACACTGGGTTGAACATTTCCTTTGGGCAACTGTTATATAGTGTTGCTTTCTCTTTTGTTTTCACATGGCCTAGCAAATATTTTATTGGGACTATTTTTTTGCAAGGATAAAGAAATCCCTGCAAAACTGTAAATAACATCTGCTTGTCACCAGGAAAAAAGCTTTTGCTAGAATTATGGTGTCTTCTGGCCGGAAAGAGACTAAGTCGGTTTTTTCAGTGAGATGTTCCAGTTATCCTGGCTTAAAGGAAACAACAGAATCTGGGGAGAGGAATGTGTTCCAGGAAGCCCCTGAGTCCCAAATGCTGGTTGGTCTATTCCTTGCTCTGAATTTGCTTCAAGTTTACTAAAAGATGGTAAGCCTGCCCAGATCAGTGGTGTAGACTTGCCATGAGGCTACTCATTTAATGGTAGAAGACTGGCCTGAGTCATTCCAGGAACATCAACAGCTTGAAAGCAATGGAACACTGGGACAACACACCCTTGAAGAATGGTACTTGGGAGAGCAAACATTTATCAGCTCCACCATCTAAGTACTGCTTCCTATTATGACTCCTTTTAGCAAAGAATTGCAAGAGAATACATTTTGGGGCTTTTAGGCAGGTACAGATTTATTGCTGTATTTGCTGGCTTTTAAGTAGGAAAAAAATAAAATAAGGATTTCTTGGGAACTAGGAAAGGTCATTTGTCTCATCAAAACACCTTGCTTTCATAGTACACTGTGTCCTACTAAGATTTTTCTAATTCTCATTTTGGGTCTAATTCTAGCATTGGGTCTTGACAATATTCATTTTCATTTTCTTTTTCTAAAAGATGTTTTAGACAAGTTCAAAGGGTTACTGTACTCACTAAAAACCATTATCTGGCTGGGGGCTGGAGTATGTATTGTATGGTAATGGAAAGAACACCAGTCAGGGAATACCAAAGACCTGAATCCTGCTTCAGACACTTACTGGCCATATGGCTCAGGACAAGTCACTTAACCTTTCTTAGCCTCAGTTTCCTCATCTATAAAATGGGTATAATAATACTTTCATCATAGGGTTGTTGTGAGGATCAAATGAGACAACATAAAGTACTTTGCAAACCTTAAAGAACTAAATAAATCTCTGCTATTATTATTAAATTTCTAACATCTTAGAATACCTAACTTCCTTCAGAGCTCTGACCAAATGCCTTTTCCTACATGAAGTCTTTCTTCATCTTCCAGTTGCTAATGCCTTTCCTGCCAAATTATCTTGGACTTACTTTGGATGTATTTTGCCTTTTTATATATATATATATATATATCCATATATCCATATATATATATATACACACACATACATACACACACACATACACACACACACACACACACACACACACACACACACACACACACACACACATGTTTTTTCCTCCTAATGTAAGTTCCTTGAAGGCAAGGACTGTTTTGTTTTTGTCTCTGTGAAATCAGTGCCTAGCACACAGTAGGTGCTCAATAAATGCATTTTGATTGATTGATCTAATTATATATACAAATTTTGGAAAAAAATATGACTATAGATCTAAAGTAGTTTAATCCCTTTGAGGTATTTTGTTGGGGAATGTGATTTACATCTGCATAGCTTCCCTGGCACAATATTTACTGGAAGATTTTAATTACTAAGAATAGTGCAGATGGAAATATTTGGATCTAGAATATTTTGCATGGAAATATGTTATGTTGGTTTTGGGGTTTGTACCAGAATTCATCTCAACCTGCTTCTGAGACATTCACATAACCTTCCACATGAGGAAGTGATTAATAAATGCCTGTTGAATAGAAGGTACTAGCCCATTTTCAGGTCATATGCCTTTATTCATAAAGGTAAAGGCATTGGGGAGATGGAGGAGGAGAAAAGAAGGGGAACAGAGGCAAGCAGATCAGATCTATCCTGAACTCACTCACTCTACCTATGGATGTCCCAAGGGAAAAAAAAATTCAGATTTAGCTCAAACTAAGAATCTACTTAACCTTTATGATATCTCAAATCTCAGGCTAGAAATTTCATCTAGAAATGAAAAGGGTGTTTTTCTCCCCTGCTTGTAACTCCAGTACTTGTAGAAACTACTTTGCCAATCTACTAATTTATCTTTTTTATTTTTTTTTGCTTTTTGGAGGGCAATTGGGGTTAAGTGACTTGCTCAAGGTCACAGTCTAGTTTTTGTGTTAAGTGTCTGAGGCTGGATTTGAACTCAGATCCTCCTGACTCCAGGGCCAGTGCTCTACTCACTGTGCCACTTAGTCATCCCTCTAATTTATCTTTTTAAAAATAGTTATGAGGTGTGCATTATAGAATGGATGATAAAACCATATGCAAAGTAGATTTAGTTACCTACTCTCTGCTTGAAAATCTCCAGTGAGGAGGAAACCACAGCCCATATTTGTTAGTTTTGTCTTCATATTTTCATGGGAGTCTAACTGATACCTGCAGGAAAAATAGATAAGTAGGCTAAAGCTTTTAATGCCCATTTTTTCTTGGTTCCTTGGCCTTCCAACATGGAGTAATAAATTTTCATAATTTTTGATTCTCAGATTACCCTTTAGACTGTATCTTCAAAATCATGATAGATAGGGACATCAAAATGAGAAGGGGAGAGAAGAAGGCAGCCACTGCAGTTACAATCCCAAACAAAAGAGAAATTGGTGATTGCTCTCATCACCTCCTGGCCACCATTCTTATCCCACTCCCATCCACAGCCTTAGACTGTGGCAGGTACACTGGACTCTAACAGGCAAGTTTTTTCTCATCTTGCCCAGAACCAGACCTACCCAACACTTACTGGCCATCTCTACACCACACCATCATTAATATATCCCCTTGCTTCCCTTTTCCAGCTATTTCCCACTCCCACCCCCCATTAGAATGTAAGCTTGTTGAAGGCAAGGACCATCTCACTTTCATGTATATCCCCAGCATGTATCATAGCACCCAGAACATAGTAAGTGCTTAATAAATGCTTGGTCTTTCTTAAAGCTTTTTTTTTTTTTTTCTGTCTATCCTTCTTCATCTGGTTTGGGTTCTGACTGTCTGGCTTTGTCTATCTTTCTATCTATAAGGGTTTGCCACTTTCAGATTCTGGCAACTTTGCTGATTAAAAGGGCAATGACAAAGCTAGATTATGTCCTTATCCAGAGCAAAGGCTGCCTCAGTGCTTTGTTTCCCAAAGGCTGCTTACTTGCATAAGACCAACAGGAGGACTTTAGAGTTAGGGATTGGGAAATTGAACTCCATTGTGTTTTACAATTGGGCATATGTCCATTGCTTGGTCATGCCCTAGCCTGCAAAGATGAGGACTTGGTAAATGTTCTGATTGAGTGCTATAAGAAAGAGTGAGTTTTTCACTGAGGGAGCATAGCTCTGAAGCAAGAAGGTTAGTCAAAGAAAAGACCTCCAAGCTTGGTAGAAGAAACAATAGATGTCTTTGCATTATGGTCTACTTCCTTGGAAATGGAAACTTCTCTGAGTCTAGCCAAGAGAGAAGACCTAAAAACACTTATGCAAATCCCAGAGCAGACCTTTTTCTGGCAGAGCAGACCCAGCCCAGTAGGAAAATGTAGAAGACTAGAGCCACCTTGCAGTATAATGAATTGAACCAAAACATAAGCCTGCTTAGTAGTTGAACCCTCCATCCAACATAGATATCATGCTCATCAATGGACTTTTCCTAGCACAGTCCCTGACAAGAAAAAAAGAAGGGACATCAAGGCCCTAATTTATGGAGTTGTGAATTGCCTTATCTACCTGTGTTCCCTACAGGTGTACTTCACTACCATTTACATTTATAAACATTTTCCCTACAGGTGTGTATATTTGGGAGAGAGTATGCTTTGGGTTGGGGCAGCTAGGTGGTACAATTGTTAGAGGACTCGGTCTGGATTCAAGAAGACTTGAATTCAAATTTGGCCTCAGACTAGCTATGTGACCCTGGGCAAGCCACTTCACCCTATTTACCTTAGTTTCCTCATGTGTAAAATGAACTGGAGAAGGAAATGGCAAACCACTCCATTATCTTTGCCAAGAAAACCCCAAATGGGGTCACAGAGAGTCAGATATGATTGAAACAACTGAACAATAACCAAAGACCTTCCAAAAGTCCTAGTTATGCAACTAATTGTTTTTGTGATGAAACATTTACCACCCCTCTAGGTTTCTATAAAAAGAGGAGGTTGGAATAGATAATCCTCAAGATCTCTTCCTTCTCTGGGTCCCAGAACATCTGAACAAATTCAGAGATAAAGTCTATGACTATATTTTAAAAATATTAGTCATCTTTACATTTTTCTTTTCATCTATTGCCATATGATTTGTGGTTGTTCGTACTCTCAATCACATACTATAATTCATTTGAAGAGATTTTAGTTTATGCTGTTTCATAGTAATAGGCCCTATGATGATTCACTACATTAAAATTAATTCCAATTCAATTGCTATTTATGACACATCTCAAAATAGCTACTATATAAATAATATATGATGAATTTTAGATATATAAGGACAAAATGATGGGTAAGATCCAAAGTGGAAAAAATTATTACCAGCTATGACTTGCAAGGGAAAATCTCATGTAAGATGCCCTTTTCCAGCTTCTAGATTTAGAGCATGTGCAAACATTCTGTAATCATTTGTGTTTTGTTAAGTATATGATGTATGGTCAGGCTGTTGATTGGCTATGTATCCAGATGTGGGGCACGTTTATTTTTTTAAAATTTGTTTATTTTTATTCATTTCCACAAGATTTTGAGAGTTACAAATTTTCTCCCCATCTTTCCCCTACCTCCACCCCAAAATAGCGATTATGGGGTTACATTTTAAAGGCACTAACCATCCACAGTGAAGAAGATGCTCATTCCTGCTTAGGTGTGATCCAGTGAAAGGACAAAAAGGACCCAAAGCCCTCAGTAGAGAGAAAAGCATCCAGTCTTTATCTCTTGCCAGGGCTGCTACAATGCAGCCTAGTAGCACATGGCTTTATTATTACAACCATTGTGTCCTGCTTAAGGTGAAGGAATATTGGGACAAATATGACGTTTCGAGGTTCAAAATGTCAGAATAGGAAGCCATCAGAGGTCTGGGAGGCAGAGTCCATGCTTAGCTTTGTGTTCAGCCCAGCAGTGAGGTGTTTAAGAATGTGGAAGGATGTTCAGGGCCCAGCCAAGCTCTAACTGTGATGAGGCCTTACCTAGAAACTATGCCACATGAGGAAGTGAACTTGCTGTGTTAGCCCTCCCATGGTGCTGAAGTTACATGCCTTTTAAAACGTAGTGAAATTTAGGGAGTGAACTTGGGACCATGTCATGTAAAAACTGCTTTGCATTTCAGTCTACTATCTCCAGGGACTGAGGCAGGTGACAGGTTACCAGAGAGGGGCCCACACATGTTTGCACTTCTGTTGTCTCCTTAGAGTAAGTAACCCTTTGAAAAAGCAACTACAACAAATGAAGCAGCGCTTGGGCTTTAAAGAAGGTATCAGGACTCATTCTGTCAAATGGAAGAAGGAGGAACACAAGTACAGGTAAGAGAATAAACAGATGAATGAAGACAGGGCAGCACCACATGTGTTCAGGGGAAGCGAGTTGTCCAGGGTCTCTTACTTAGGCTCTGATATCAAAGGTGATGAGTAGACTCACCTTCAAATCCCAAAGAATTTAAGATGGTTGGATCAGGGATTTCCTGATCAATTTGATTTTTCTGTCAATCTTATGAGATTGCAGGTTTTTGAAGGGTATCTCCCCATGGAGTACCAGTATTCCCACTTGTTCCCTGTTCAGAAGATACAGTTCAGAAGATACACTTGATGAGTGAGCCTCAGGAAAACGAAGTTCAGAGGGAACTGCATATAAAAGTGGGCTGCTGGATCAACTTTCTGTCTCTGTCTCTCGCTCCCCCTCCCTCCCTCTTTCTCATTTCCTCTTCACCTTTTCCCTTTCTCCTTTGCACATCCCCTGGCCCCATCTTGTAGTAATTAAGAGCAATTTGTGGGGAAAGCACATGATAATTGGCATTTGCCTTTGCAGATAGTCTAATCAAGGAGTTCTTCGATCTCAAATTCCCATCTGCTTTCTACCTTTCTTTTCTCTTCTGAACCCAAGTCACTCCTGTACCACTGTGAAGCTAAAACAAAATAATTCATATCCTAGGTAAATGTCATTCAGTCGTGTCTAACTCTTTATCGACCCCATTTAGGGTTTTCCTGGCAAAGACACTGGTGTGGTTTGCTATTTCCTTCTCCAACTTATTTTACAGATGAGGAAACTGAAGCAGATAGAGTTAAATGACTTGCCCAGGGTCACACAGCTAGTAAGTGCCTGAGGCCAGATTTAAACTCAGGGAAATGAGTCTTTCTGACTCTAGGCCCAATGTTCTAGCCACTGTGCCTCCTACCTGCCCATGTTACTCTCTAGGGCATCACCATTTTCCAAGTCACCTAGGATCACAACTTAGACATGATCCTCAATTTCACACTCTCATCCCCCATTTCCAGTCTGTTTCCAAGTCCTGTAAGATTCTGCTTTTGGAACATATCTTGTAAAATGTAATCCTGTTCTCCTTCTCCTCCTCTGTGGTGGCATTTGGGCCACAAGCTAACAAAGGAACAAACTCAGTCACTGAGTCTAGCAGCCACCACCTTATTCCACACAATCATCAACCAGACCAAGACACATCTGAGCTTGATCTCTCTGCTGGTGTTCATCAGAGTGGGGAGCAGTGGGGCAACTCTGTATGTCCTGTACCTGGCACTGTTCAAACCTGATGTCAGTTGGGACAGAAAAAATAACCCAGTGCCTTGGCATCAACTGAATTCCACTGCTCAGAACAAGTTCTACTCAGTGAATGTGGATTATAACAAACTGAAGAAAGAAGGCCCAGAATTCTAAGTGAAAATGATGCTTTTTCAGCTTCTGAGAATAAAGGTCTTCCACAATTCTGCATGGAATTAGGAAATTCTTGATTTTCCCCTCATGTTACATGAAACCACGTTGAGTTTAACAGATGAATAGAGATGTGAAACTTAAAAAAAAAAATACAACACTGCCATAACTCTGGCAGAGGTCTCCATTACCTCACACCTGAAATGATGAAATAGCATTTTGATTGGTCTTCCTGCTTCAATTCTCCCCTTACTCCAGGCCATCTTCCATTGGACTTTCAAATCGATCTTCCTAATGTGCAGGCCTGGCCATATCACTTCACTTCTCCTCTCCCCACCCAACATTCTCCAGTATTAAATAGAAAATTTTCTATTTGCTTTTAAAGCTCTTCCTAACCTGGCCCCTTCCTACCTTTCCAGCTGTCAGTGACACCAGCCTCCTCACTGTTCCTTGAACATGGTACTCTATCTCCAACTCCAGCTATGTTTGCTGGCTCTCCCCCATCCCTGGAATGCACTCTCTCTTTATTTCTATCTTCTAGTTTCTCTTAACCAACTACAGTGAAGAAGATCCTCATTCCTGCTTAGATGTGATCTGGTGAAAAGGTAAGAAGTACCCAAGGTCCTCAGTAGAGAAAATAACTGAGTGGAGTTATCTCCCACCAGGGTCACTACAATGCAGCCTTGGAGTACATGGCCTTACGATTGCATTATTCTGTTCTGTTTAAGGTGAAAGAATATTAGCACAAATATGACCTTGTGAGGTTCAAAATCTCAGAATGGGAAGCCAGTCTGGTTTCAGATGAAGTCCCACCTTCCATAAGAAATTTTTACCATTCCCCCTTACTGTTAGTGCCTTTCCTCTGAGATTATCTCCAATTAATCTGTATATATCTTATTTGTACATATTTGTTGGCATGTTGTCTCCTCCATTAGACTGTGAGCTCCTTGAGAGTACTTTTATTCCCCATACCTTTCTTTGCAACCTTAGTGCACAGCACATAGTAGTTCTTTAATAAATGCTATTTACCTTTAGTAAAGGTCTTTAATAAATGCTGTTGACTCTCAACCTTCCCTAGGAAAGAGTTATACCATGATTACTGGGTGTTATTCCAATAATAACATGGAATAGTGTAGCAGCAAGCACCCCAATATCCCCAAGGTGACTGCCAACACAGGTTCTTAGATCTGCTTTTCAAAAGGAAAGCAACTCAAAATGGGTTGACAAGCTTACTTTAATCAAACAAACACACCTTACCTAGTTCAGGGGAAAAAGGTCAGCACCCCAAACTTCAGAGTTACAGAACTTACAGATCAAACAGACAGGCTTCCAAACTGTCCTACCATTATATCAACACCAAATCACAGTTACCAGAGAGGGAAGCATCAACATCTGGGTTTTCAAAGCCGGGGGGCTCTCAACAACGGCTTCCCAGAGTCTCATCTGGTCAAATCACACAACACTTCTCAAAGTGAGCCCCAAAGCAAAGCCTCTCCTTAGGGCTTATATAGCCTTCTATTGGCTCAGAGAATGTAACAACCTCCTTGACCCACTGCCCAATCACAAAGTATCAAGGTGTGGGCTTTCCTGAAAAACAAGCCTCCCACCACAGGCTCCAGGTGCACTTAAGCTAGGGGCAGGGAAGATCTTTAAATCTGCATTTCCATTACAAATAGCCAATCAGTTTTATATTACAATAAGCAATGGGCTATAGCAGGCCTACTTTTTGTTGCTGTATAAACTAGTACCTGTCCTGGGTTACCACTGGCACTGAGAGCAGCCCCTGGACAGAGCTGCTGGGGCTCATCCTTATTCCTGCTGTTGCCCAGCCAGTGCCTCTTAGCCCCTATTCTCTTCCCATTGTCACTCTCCCCCAAAGGCTGCTGGGGTGGAAGCTCCACTAGGGTCAACTCCTAATCTATGTGCTTAGTCACTGCTAGACTTTGAGCCCTTTTGCCCTATGTTGAAACAAAGCTGTTGTGCTGACACTTTTGTTGTTTTTCAGGAGTTTTTCAACTGTGTCCAACACTTCATGACCCTGTTTGGGGTTTTCTTGGCAAACATCCTGAAGTGATTAGTTATTTCCTTCTCTAGATCATTTTATAGATGAGGAAACTGAGGCAAACAGAGTGAAGTGGCTTACCCAAGCTCACACAGCTAATAAGTGTCTGAGGTCAGATTTGAACCCAGAGAGATGAGTCTTCCTAACTCCAAGCCTAGCACTGTATCCACTGCACCTGCAGTGCCGTTGTATGAGAGCTCAACCTCATTCCACTAAGGCTGATCTGACTGTCCCTGTCTCTGCTGGGGGTATCATCCAATTGTATGGGTAATTCTATCTATCACAATTCTATGCCCAGGCCTCATTCTGCCCTTCCCAACAACCAGCCAGAGCATTGTTGCAAGCCTTCTTTACCACGGCCCACCTGAACTAGGCATGAGTGCTGTTACTCCTGGTGGCCTGACTTCATCCTCCCTTGCTGGAGCTGAGTGCTTCATGCAGCCCAGAATGTCACTGTTTTTGGCTGGTCCACCATAGTTAATAATCAACAAGGATAGGTATTGAGTACACCTTGCATTGATTCAGCTGAGTGAAGCTCCTTTGCTTCTGGTGGAATTTTCTGATGGAATTTTCCACCAGTCAAGGATCTGGTTGACTCTAGCCAACCTCTAGTCTCAAATATGCTTTTAACACTCTTTAAGGAAAAACTAGCCTAACTTGCTATACAAGGATTGGGATATTGTTCCTACCATAGGTACTAACCAGGATCACTTGTACAATGTGTGTCAGATGTCAATCTTGACCTTGCCTGAATTTAAGTCAGTCTCTCTCATTACAAAGATTATTAGCCTCAATATAACAAGTATGCCACTATATGGCATTGTAAGGTGGGTGCTCTCACCCAGGGCTAACAGTCCTTCTCTTGAATAGTCCTCAGGTGCTAAGTTCCTGTGTAGCCATCCCAGATGCCATCTTGCTTGTCTCTGAAGCTACAGTCAGCAGTGATTGCTGAAAGAATGCCTCCATCAGACCACGGTGGAAGTGAGATTTTAGAGTTATCCTGGAATCTTTGGTAAGACCCAACTGGTTCTTTTAGAACATTGCCTTTCAGTAATTTATGCTCAACACAATTCATTCCTGTATAATATTAGGGCAATGTTGGTCAGTCTACCTTATGGAATACTGCATCTCCAACAATCTACTGGGCATATTGAAGTGGCATCTTAAACTCAACATGTCCAATACTAAACTCACAATCTTCTACCCCTCCCCAAATTTCCTCCCTTCTGAACGTCACTATCACTATAGAGTAAACAACCAGTCACCCAGGCTCACAACCTAGATGTCAACCTTGATCCTCACAATCTTTCATCCCACATATCCAATCTGTTGTCAAGCCTGGGTGAGCCTGCCTATTGGCCAAAGGGAGTATTTTAATGTTGCATGTACAGTAGTAAAAGAATATATATATATATATATATATATATATATATATATATATATATATACATATATATAATAAACAAGGAATATATTACACATCTATACTTTTACTTATCCAAAACATACAGTTTGGATGAATATATATAAACTATATGAAAGGGCTTTGAATAATACTTGGTAAGCAGTAATAGGGAGTTACTGAAGATTTTTGAGTAGTGGAGTGGAAGGCCAGAATTACATATGGAAGATGAATCTTGACAAATACCAGGTGGCACTTGGACAAATGGAA
Organism: Gymnobelideus leadbeateri; assembly: GCA_011680675.1. Lineage (NCBI taxonomy): Eukaryota > Metazoa > Chordata > Mammalia > Diprotodontia > Petauridae > Gymnobelideus > Gymnobelideus leadbeateri. Next base: position 182,950 of record WOXC01004916.1, on the reverse strand, counting down.
TTGTCCAGAATGGAATTTTCTAAAATTCTGCCAGGTCCCTCAAAATTGTATCATTATCTCTGGTAGATACAACATCCTCAAAACCAAAGCCCCATACAGGTGAATAGTTTACATCCTAGTGTTGGGATCCATCCAGTATTACCTGTCACTGAGATATAAGTATCCAACAACTTACTCTATTTCTCTATTGACTGTGTTCTAACAATTAGCTAGCAAAAATAACAAAATCTAAAATTATGACCTAGCCAGAATAAGTCAAAGACAAAATGAATGATTACTGTCAAATGTCCTAGAATATACCATGCATATGTACTATGTTCTTGATTATCTTTGTAGTTCCAATTTAGGATTTTATTCCTCTCTTTTAAGATTCTAATTTGTAGCAATGTGAGGAATGAGAATGCTGCAGTTATATTTTGTGTTCAAAATCCTATGTTTAGTTTTTATACAAACAATACTAATTGCTATTGTAAATCCTGAGCTTTGAGAAACATGTTAAAATGTGTTTTTCTATTTTTATAATATATTATTTACCTAAAAAGAGAAATGCCACATGTCTTCTGGATCTCTCTTAGAACGATACATATTTATAATGTAATTTGCTACATGTCTCTTTAGAAATATTTTTCATATATTTAGGCTGTTTTGAAATTACATTTGCATAATTTTCCCTCAAGCATCTTGTATGGTTTCCTTAAGGAAGTATTTTGGTGGATTTTATATACACATATTTACACCAGCTGTTAATATTGCACTTGTTTATCTGCTCAATCAGAATGACTTATTTTTCAGGTGACTATTAGTATAATTGTTGCCTTTTTAAAAAATCATCTAATCAGTAGGCAGATATGGATGCACATAGATATACATATTTCATTAGGTATTAAAATATAGTCATTAGTTATTATGTACCTTACATAGAAAAGCTTCCAGTTTTATGGAAATAAGAGGACTTTAATCCTACCCTGTCATCACGGGAACCTAGGGGTCAATTCTTAAGTACTATAAAATGGGAAATGGGAAAATATCTGCCTATCTGCCTATCTATCCATCTACCTATCTATCTATCTCTTTATCTGTTTATCTCATGTCCATCTTTCATCTTCATATGTGTGTATATATATCATATTATATATATATTTAATGTGAGTATATATCATATATAAATACATATATGTAGAGGAAATGTGGATGATGGAGGTGAGAATATGAAAAAATGGCGGTGGCTAAAGAGAATGTACAGAGAAGATATATTGGTTGACTTAGCAGTTTGTCCTGATGCTTCATCACCATTCTAGTTACTGTTTATACCTTCCCTTTGGCCAGCACCATTCTGGAAGCCACACAAGGCTACCACACTACTCGTATGCCTTCTTTGATTGGAGTTGCTAAGAAGTTGTCTTCTAGAGCCTGTTTCTCTCTTGCAAAAATGCTTAGCGTAGTGTCTGGATCATAGTTAAGTTCCTAAATGTTTGCTGTTGGATTGATTCTAATATTCTGGAGGGAAAAACCCCACAAAACCATACATCCAAGCTGGAATGGCAACAAAGCAGAGGAAACAATGCTCCTCTAGAATCAAGTCTTATAAGGGTTGCCCTTAACGAAACCCAATGATTTTCCCCTTCTCAAATATTGTGTGTGGAAACATATAATTAAGCGTATCTATGAATAAAGAGAGAGAGAGAGAGAGAGAGAGAGAGAGAGAGAGAGAGAGAGATATGATTCTATATAAGCATATTTCTTCTACCTACGAGTGAAATAATAATAATGATATTTATACAGAACTTAATATTTGCAAAGTATTTTACAAATATTATCTCACTTTCCATAAGCCCATATAAATGAGTTCCCTCCAAAGTTTAACATGGAGAATTAAAACCCATCTGTCACATTGGGGAAGAGCGAACTGGTGCCATAAGCAGACACTTCCTTTTGGAAACCACATGTAAGAATAAGTCTTGGGGGCCAGGGCTAACCATATGCTATTGGGAACACTTTTAACCATGCAGCTGAGGGCCTTACACACCTGGTCTGATGCTTTTCTATTCTGTATTTAGAATATTGATATTAATATTGGTTTTTATTTGGTTGCTCAATTGGTTTTATTTGGTTGCTCAATTGGTTTTATTTGCTTGCTCAATCAGAATGATGAATTGAGAAGCAATGTGCTGTAGGGTTGGCCTCAGAGTCAGGTAGAATTGGATTCAAATCCTGTCTCTGACACATAATAACTATGTGACCCTGGGCAAGTCACAGTTGTCTAGCCAACTGTCTAAGACTCAAAGTTACAGAGTAGATGCTGATCTGAACTAGCAGGGGAAGAATACTATGTGCACATGCCTTTCCCTTTACAGTGTGTATTTCTGGAGAGCAGGGATCATTCCACTTTTCTTTTTACCTTTATCTTTTATCTCAATGGCCTGACACATAGTAGGTTCTTAAGTGCTGGTTGATAGATTGGTTAAAAGCTCCCTACACCAGTGAAATCACAGATCTGGTTTAAAACAAAACAACATCAAAATAGTGTTGAAATTTCAGCAAAAGAGACTCCTAGGAGTATGGCAAGGGTAGAGCGAGAGTGGAGTCTTTGCTAAAACTTAGAAAAAACCTTGGTTAAATACTAGATATGATACTAGAATGATGTGGAAAGACAGTGTTCTCTTCACCACAGCTTCAGGGGCTGCATTTTAAATTGTGCAATCTAAATGACAGCCTGGGTATTTTCTTCTTCTTCATTTATAGAATTGTAGCTTATTTTGACAAGCATTTCACTGAGGCCTGAAGGCCATGATTTAGCTACGGAATGCACTCAAAGAGGAAGATGAAGGAGAAGCCCTTGATTCCAAGATGTTTAGTTTCCTCATTCAATATACATGTGAACTAAGGAAAACTCCCTTTTCCCTTCAAATACAAGCTGTCATTTTACCCAGTATAGCTCTAGACTCCATCTACACAAAATGAAAGCCTGGCCCCTTTGGGCAATAAATATTAATCAAAGTCCTCCTGGCTGACCATCCTGAAGTCAGCTATTGGGTATCTGTTGATTTCAGCACAATCAGATACTCCATTGAATTCCAATGTAGAATATTTCAGTTCCTCATTTCTTTAACTTCTTCTGACTCAGCATTTACTCAGATGAATAAAATGCAAACATTCAATTTAGTCTGATTTTTATTTGATAATAAAAATATTGCAAAATGGGCCACACACCATGTTTCATGCATTTTAATGCCCTGATATTTGTTAACTTAAAATGATAAAACAGATCAAGTTATAGCATCCTACCAAGCTTAAAGTCTGGCCATCTGCTCATTTCTAGCTTTTTTATTTCTTAGTCATTTTATCTCTGCTCTTTAATTGCAACTGGCACTTAGAAGAACTTTTGCGGATGGCAGAATAACTAATTTCCCCTCCCATTTTTAATGACCTTCCAAATGTATCTTTTTGATAGTTCCAAGTAAGATGATTTGATCTCTGGACAAATAAATATCTTAAGCAATGAAATGATTTTACTAATATTACTCCATTTATTATTTTATCAGTTCACATTTCACAGAGGCTATACACCTTGCTTGACTTAAAATTTTCTATCAGAATTTTAAAATATCATCCATATGCCTTATTTTCCCAGTTCTGCCACTGCCAAAGCTCTTGGTCACATCCTACCACAGGGGTAATATTGCTTTCAGTTTTTACTGATGCTATTCCTTAGATAAAGAGCTCCTCATTGCTAGAGTTGTTCAAGAAAAGATTAGATGACCACTTGTTGGAAATGTGGCAGAAGGGGAAGCTAGGTGGCACAGTGAATAGACTACTGGCCCTGGAGTCAGGAGGACCTGAGTTCAAATCTGGCCTCAGACACTTGGCACTTACTAGCTGTGTGACCTTGGGCAATTGCCTTATCTTCTCCCTCAAAAAAAAAAGGAAATGTAGCAGAAGAAATTCATGTATGCAATATAAGGCTATAGTAGATGACTTCAGTAGCCAAAGTTTGAACTCCAAGACTACCTGATTCTATAACAGAGGCAACTGGGTCCAATAGAAAGATGATTGGACTCAGAGTCAAAAAATCTGAGTTTGGATCTTAACCATGATGCTTCCTAGCTATCTCGTTCTAAGGAGAAAATTTACGTATTTGAGAGGTTGGGCATCATCAGACAAAATGCATCACATGAGCAAGAAGAAAGAGTGAAGCACACAAACTTTATTTAGTAGAGATACTCACAAAATACATTCCAAAGAAAAAGAAGAGCAAGAAAACAAAATGCCTGTCTGATGAGACTTTACAAAAAGCTAAGGTAAAAAAAGCAAATGGAAAGGAGAAAGGGAAATATATACTCAAACAAATGCAATATTCCTGACAACAGCTAAAAGAGATAAGGTTTTCTTAAATGAGCACTGCAAAGAAATAGAAGAAAGCAGTAGAATAGTAAAGATGAGATCTCTTCAGAAAAATTATAGATATCAAGGGAAAGTTTTACGCAGAAAAAAGGGGGTACAAAAAAGACAAAAATGATAGGGACTTAACAAAAGCAGAAGAGATTAAGAAGAGGAAGCAAGAATACACTACAGAACTACTCAAGAAAGATCTTAACATCACCAATAATGACGATGGTATAGTTACTGATCTACAGCCAGACAGCCTGGACAATGTTGTCAAATGAGCTTTAGGAAACACTACTAACAAGAAAATTTGTGGAGATGGCTGAATTCCACCTGGGCTATTTAAAATCCCAAAAGACAATGCTATTAAAATGCTGCGCTCAATACGCTAACAAATTTGGAAAAATCAATGGTGGCCATTGAATTGGAAAAGCTCAATTTGTATCTTAATCTGAAAGAAGGTGCAATGCCAAAGAATTTCCAAATTACCGAACAATTGTGTTCATTTCAAACACCAGCAAGGTTATACTTAAGATTCTGCAAGCAAGGTTTCAGCAGTATGTGAACTGAGAATAACTAGAAATGCAGGGTTTTTTTTAAGAGGCAGAGGAACTAGAGACCAAATTGACAATATTCACTGAATTATGGAGAAAGCAAGGGAGTTCCAGAAAAACATCTATTTCTGCTTCATTGACTATACTAAAGATTTTTTGTCTTTATTAATTTGTTTGTTCACTTTTAGTTAGTAGTTTTAGTTTACTTTTAGTTAGTAAACTTTTAGTTTAGATTCAGTTCTACAATCCCCTGAGTTTCAAATTTTCTCTCTCTCCCTCTCCCCCTTCTTCACCCCCCCTCCCCCGCCATGGTGGCATGCAATCAAATATAGAATCTGCAAATACTTTCACAGTAGACATTAGTCAGGTTATAAAGAAGGCTTGTAACCAATGGGATGTACAATAAAAAAGGGGAAACAAAACCAAACAAGAAAAAGAAAGAGAGCAGGTAATTTGCTTCAATCTGCATTCAAACTCTGTTCTTTCTAGTTCTTTCTCTGAATGTAGGCATCTCTTTCCATCATGAATCTTTTGGAGTTGTCTTATAACCTTGCATTGCTGAGAAGAGTCCACTCTATCAAAGTTGGTCATCACACATACATTGTGTCTGTAATTGTGTACAAATTTCTTCTGGTTTTGTACACTAAAGTTTTGACTATGTGGACAAAATATGTCAAGTCCTCAAAGAGAGATGGGAGTACCAGATCATCTCATTTGTCTCCTGAGGAACCTGTATGTGTGTCAAGAAACAAGAGTCAGAACTGAACATGGAAAAACTGATTGATTTAAGACTGGGAAAGTACAACAGGATTGTATATTGTCACCTTATTTATTTAACTTATATGCAGAGTTTATCATGTGAAATGCCAGGCTAGAAGAATCAAAAGCCAGAATTAAGGTTGATGGGTGAAATATTGGATGATACCATTCTGGTGGCAGCAGTATATGTCTGTGAGAGTTGGACTAAAAGGAAATCTGAGCACCACAGAACTGATGATTTTGAATTGTGGTTCTGGAGAAGACTTTTGAGAATCCCTTGGACAGCAAAGAGATCAAGTCACTTAATAATAGGGACCCTAATGTAACATTTGTTTCAAAAGTATCTTCTCAGAAACTACAGAAACAACTATCATCTTTTTTTAAAGAGCAGAGCTGCTAAAGACAATATGAAGAGCTCTACTGGCCAAATAGAGGAATTTCTCTTTTAACTTTGAGGCAACAGTGAGCTACTGAAGTTTCTTGAGCAGGGTTGCCCCATGGTCTTGCCTATGCTTTAGGAATAGTAGTGCTTGCCTTCTCAATGGGTGTGGGAGGGGCTAAAGGGAAGGAGAGTATTTGGAACACAAAATAAGTGAATGTTAACAAAATGAGTAATATAAGACATTTTGTTTAAAAAGAATAACAAGTGGGTAGCTGTGTGGAAGCTGAATTGGATGAGGGGATATTAGAGTCAAGGACATCAATTATGAAAATAGGTCTGGTGAAAGGTGAAACCCTGAACTAAATTGGTGGCTTCATAAGTGAAAAGAAAGCAATGGATGCCTGAAGATGGAGGAGATTTGGCAATTAATTGAATATGGAAAGTGAAGGAGAGTGAAATCAAGAATGATTCTGAGGTTTCTGCTGGGGTGACTGGAAGAATAGTGGTATTCTTGGCAGACATAAGGAAGTTAGGTAAATGAATGAGTCTGAGAAGCCTATAGGACATCCAGGTGGAAATATTCTATAGGCAGTAGGTGATGTGGGGCTGGAGTGCAGGAGAAATATGAAGGCAGAATATAGAGCAGAATAACTGAATCTATAGGAGTTGTTAATCCTCCCTAGCCCTGTTTCTGGCTCCTGGACTTCCAAACCATGCTGTCTAATCCTGTAACTTCCCTTTATAAGGCCCACCCCCTTTTTTCAGGAGTTCTCTCCAAGAGTTCTTCCTCAAACCTCCATTTGTGGGGTGGTCCAGGCTGACCTTTGTTCCTCTCTGGGCACTGTACCAGGCTGTAGACTTCTAAACTATATCCTCCCTGAAATTGGGTTCCTTCATATACCCTTCCTCCCCACACTTACTTTTTCAACTCCTTTTGGATGTTATCTCCCATTAAAATGTAAGCTCTATGACAGCACAGTGCCTGGCACATAGTAAGAACTTAATAAATGATTATTTCCTTCCTTCTTTCTTGATGAGATCGCTCAGAGTGCAGAATGAGAAGAGAAGATGGGGTTAATACATTAATGATGCCAAAACAAAGGAGACTGAAGAGTAGTCTGACTGGCAGTGGGAAAATCAGAAAAGAATAGTGTCATAAGAACTGAGGAGGAGGAAATTTACCAGAGGAGGAGGTGGTAAATAGTGAGTTCAAAAGAGGAATTCTTAACCCTTTTTGTCTGTCATGGCCCCTTTTGATAGTCTGGTGAAACCTAGGCACCCCTTCTTAGAACAGTGTTTTAGGCAAGGGGAAACCAGTGAAGCTAACAGAGACCAAAAAATAACAAAACAAAATATAAAGAATGAAAAAATAGAAGAGAAAGTAAAACATCACATAAGAAAACAATTGATCTGGAGAACAGATCAAGAAGAGAAAAACATAAGAATAATTGGACTACCTGAAAGCTAAAATAAAAAAAAAAGAATTTTGATATAATAGTACAAGAAATTATGAAAGAAAATTTTCCTGAAGTGATAGAACAAGAGGGGAAAGTAGAAATAGAAAATATCCATCGATCACCACCTGAATGAGATCCTATGAGGAAAATCTACAGTAATATCTGGCCAAATTCCAAATTCCCCAGCTCAAGGAGAAAATATTATGATCAACAAGAACAAAACAATTCAAATATAGCAGAGCCAAAATTAGAATCACACAAGACCTAACAGCATTTACATGAAAAGAACACAAGTCTTGGAACATATATATATATATGTGTGTGTGTGTGTGTGTGTGTGTGTGTGTGTGTATGGTATACACACACACATATAAGGGCATAAAAGTCTTCTAATTCAGAAAGAAATAAAAAGCTTAGGGGAGAAGATAAGGGAGGGATCTTTGGTGGGGGGTAGGCAAATGTGTGTGTGTGTGTGTGTGTGTGTGTGTGTGTGTCTATATATCTATAACTATACATCTATCTCCATGCTTAATTGTAGCCTTCTTAGGGAAGGAGGAGGAGAAGGGGGAAAGAACGAAGTAAAAAAGGCATAGCACAGAACAAAAGAAAACTTACAAGGAAGCAAAGATGGACAGCTCTGAACATAATTATATAGGTTTTCTTGAAATGGAAATTTATTATTGTATATTTTGAATCCTCTCTCACGTTCTGCTGTGACATGGTGATGCTTTTCCCCCCTTTTCTTATTTTGTATTTGTTTTAATATTGAAATTTATATGTTTATTTTTCTTTTCTTATTGTGTATTTAAGTTTTAGTATTCAAATTTAAAATAAAAAATATTTTGAAAAAATAAAATGCAGGGGCAGCTATGTGGTGCAGTGAGTAAGAGCGCCAGCCCCGGAGTTGGGATGACCGGGATGACCCGGGATCAGTTCTGGCCTCGGTACTTAGCACCCACACATAAATAACTAGCCGTGTAAATTTGAGCAAGTTACTTAACTCCAATTGCTTTTAAAAAAAAGAAAAGAAAAGAAAAGAAAAAATAAAATGCATAACATAAAATACATAGTATTACAAAAGAAAACAAATATTTTGAAAAATGATTATCAAAAGGTATATATATTTTTAAAGTTCTGTAGCAGCAAGCACCCCAACAATCCCCAGGGTGGCTGCCAACACAGGTTCTTAGATCTGCTTTTCAAAAGGAAAGCAACTCAAAATCAGTTAACAAGCTTACTTTAATCAAACAAACATATATCATTTACCTAGTTCAGGGGGAAAAGGTCAGCACCCAGAACTTCAGGGTAGACAGACAGTAGTTTCAAAACAGAGAAACAGACAGATCAAGCAGACAGGTTTCCAAACTGCTCAACCATTACATACATCAATACCAAATCACAGTTACCAGAGAGGGAAGCATCAACATCTGAGTTTTCAAAGGTGGGGAGGGGGCTCTCACTGGGTTCTCAATGGGCCCTCATCTCAAATCACACAACACTTCTCAAAGTGAGTCCCAAAGCAAAGCCTCCCATCAGAGTTTATATAGCCTTCTCCTGGCTCAGAGAATGTAACAACCCTCTTGACCCACTGCCAATCACAAAGTATCTAGGTGTGGGCTTTCCTGAAAAACAAACCTCCTACCACAGGCTCCAGGTACACTTAATCTAGGGGCAGGGAAGATCTTTAAATTTGCATTTCCATTACAAGTTCACAGATCCAATATTAAGAACCCCTGATCTAATTCCAAAAGATTCATGATGGAAAATACTATCCACATCCAGAGAAAGAACTATGGAGTCTAAATGCAGATGGAAGAATATGATTTTTCCATTTTTTTTTGCTTTTTTTTCTTTCTTTTGTTTTTCCCTTTGGTTCTAATTCTTCTTTACAACATGACTAAATATGTTTAATGTGATTGTACATGTATGGCCTATATTAGATTGCATGCCATCTTGGGAAGGGGAGAGGGGGAAGAGGAATAGAAAATTTAAAACTCAAAATCTTATCCAAGTGAATGTTGAAAACTAAAAATAAATAAATAAATGTTTTTGAGGAGGGAAAGAAAGAAGCCCTGACCTAGAAAGATGACGACTGAGATGAGTAATTAAGAGATCACAGTACTGAAAATGAAAGCCAGATTACAAGGACTTGAGAAGTGAGTAAGAAATGAAGTAGAATAAATGCAGAATTGAATTTTAAGACTGGAAGGGCTCTTAAAGATTATGTTGCCCAGCTCCCTTATTCTGAAAGGAGGAACTGAAGACCTATAATTTCATGACTCATTTAAAATGATATGAGCAAAACTAGAATCCAACCACAAATCCATTATTGTTTCTATGACACCAGGCTGCCTAGTTCTCAACACCAGGGAATTCAATAAAAATAATAATACAATAGTTGGTGTTAGTACAATGCTCTAAGGTTTTCAAAACATTTTGCATATAACTCATTTACTCCTCACAACAGGTATTATAATTATCTTCAGTTTGCAGATGAGGACATAATCACCACAAGGGGAGCCACCAAGTCTTACCTGAAGCAGAGCCAGAAAGTAGCAGATCAGGACACAAACTCAGATCTTCTGTTTCTTTATTTTTCCAAAACATTGTAGCACTGTAGTATAGCTCTCATCACCTCACACTCAGATTACTCTGTGGGCCCACCCAGCTGGCCTATATGCCGTCTCCACATTTCTACTCTAACTTCAATTAAGTGGAGCCTGGGCAGGGATCTATTGTGGTCCAATATATGAGCTTCAGAGTGAACTGGGTCTAAGGCTTTGGGAAAGAAAAAAGAAAGAAAGGAAGAAAGGAAGAAAGAAAGAAAGGAAGAAAGAAAGAAAGGAAGGAAGAAAGGAAGAAAGGAAGAAAGAAAGAAAGAAAGAAAGAAAGAAAGAAAGAAAGAAAGAAAGAAAGAAAGAAAGAAGGAAGGAAGGAAGGAAGGAAAGAAAGAAAGAAAGAAAGAAAGAAAGAAAGAAAGAAAGAAAGAAAGAAAGAAAGAAGAAAAAGAAAGAAAGAAAGAAAGAAAGATTTACAGTGAATGTCAATGGTAACTGTTTCTCTTTGGATCAGCCCATCTTCCCCTCTCATCTTGATTTTTTCTTTCTTTCTTTTTTTTTTTTTTTTGCTAATTAAAGAGACCATCTTGAGTACTTGAAAAGTCCTTACCCTAAAAGGGCCAGGGTCTCCCACTGCATCCTGGGTCACCTCCAGTCATCCTGATGAATATCATGCCACTAGACTCAGATGGCTCTGGAGGAGAAAGTGAGGCTGATGACCTTGCACAGCCCTCCCTCACTTAAAGTCAATTGCAAGTCATGTCATCATTTCCCTGATGCCATGGTCCTCTTCGAAAACGAAGGACAAAACACAACGCTAACCCCCATACCACCACTAGAATAACCCACTTTTTCCATCTGTCATTCAAAACTAACAATGGCTCCTCTGTTGCCTGACAAATCTAAAGTGTTAATCTTGGTCATAGGGCTCTTTCTTATGTGTCCATACTGCATACTCCCCAATGTAAACCCTCCTTCTTCCTCCAGTTGAACCAATTCTGTCACTGACTTCAACATATGTCATGCTCATTCCTTCCATGCTTTTGCTTCCAGGATAAAATTTCCTGCTTCCTCTCAGTATGTCCAAATCCTACCTCTCTGCAAGGGTCATTTTAAGTCATAACAAACCACCTCCCGACTATTCCAGTCAGAATATACTAATCCTACCCAGTTCTACCTTTTTATAGCAAGTCTCTACCTTGGTAGTACTTATGCTATTTATTCTATCTTATACCATTGTGTATCGTTCTGTTTCTTTGATAAGATTAAGAGCTTCTCAAGGACAGAAAAATATGATCTTCTGTCTCTTTTGTATCTCCCTAGAATATCATGAACAATACTGGTACATCGAGATATACACTAAATCCTTTTTACCATTTGAGATTATCACTGTGCCTGGTGTTTTGGGTTAGTCCAGATAATAAAGAGCCCACTGTGTAATATGTTCTTTTCAGTATACACCAAAGGCTGGGATCTAATTGGAAAAGCTCTGAACCTAATTAGAGGCAATGGATTGAATTTGAATTCCAGGTCTACTATTTAAAACTTGGGCAGACTAGTAGAAAAGAGCCTCATGTCCTTTCCATTTCTAGATCTCTGATTCTGTGATCCTATGAAATTAAGTTAGGATAGACCTAGGTTGGAATTTAATCTGACATTTGCTAGTTGTCTGACCCTAGGGAAATTGCTTAACTCAGTCCTTCATTTTCTTGTCTATAAAAATGAAGATCATTATACCTTTATTACCTATGGGACTATTGTAAGAATCAAACAAAATATTGCATGTAAAATATTATATGAATTTCAACATTATTACCTATGTGATATGGAATAAATCATTTAACCTTTTGCATTTCATTTTTCTCATGCAAAATTGGGATTTTGGACCAGATGATCCCTAAGGTCCTTTTCAGCTCTCAGCCTCAGTTTCCTTATCTGTAAGATGATCTGGAAAAGGAAGTGGCAAACCCCTCCAAAAACCCTGGGGGAGGGAGTATGGGGGAGCGATCACAAAGAGTCAGACAACTGAAATGACTGAATAAGAATTCAGTTCTAAAGCCTATGATTCCATAAGTTCGTATTTTGCCTTGTGTACTATGCCTGACATTCAGAACCTCTCTACCTCTTAAATCTTCTCTTTGGAGCACTTTTAAGATGGCTGAGATTAAATTGCAGATGGAAAGGCTGAGGTAAGAGCCTTCAAGAATGTAGAGGACTTTTGAAGAGAAGATTGTGTTTTCCATTTTACTGAAAATGAAATAAGAGAAGAACAGAATAGGTGCTCTAGGAGAGGAGGGGAGGATTTGTATCCATTTTGAAAAAAAAAGAGGGAATAACATCTTCAAACTATAGGCCAGGGTGGGGAACCTGCAGCCTCGAGGCCACATGTGGCCCTCTAGGTCCTCAAGTATATCCCTTTTACTGAATCCAAACTTCACACAGAACACACTCTGGAAGTTTGAAAGTTCTAAAGGTTGAATTCAGTGACAGGGTGACACTTGAGGATCTAGAGGGTCACATGTGGCCTTGAGGCCACAGTTTCCCCACTCCTGCTATAGGCTAACCCCTGGCAAGATTCCAGAATGTTATGAAGTTATATAGGAAAGCACAAACCTTCTTAATACATGAAAAAGAGATGGAGAAAATATTGGAATTACCCAAATGCCTACTTTCCTATCTCTACTATTAAAAAAAAGAGAGAATTTAATTCAAGGAAAGCAAAATGCAATTTCAAAGATTCAATTCCAATATGGCATCTTCCATGCATATGTTAAAATCATACAAGATTCCTTAAAGGCTGTATCAACAGAGACAACATCATCTGATTATAAATGTCAAGTGAGGCATAAAACAGGAAGATATTTTTCCTATCAAAGGTTTTAAATTCATGACTTTTTTATTATATCACGTTAGTTTCAGAATATGCTTTCCCCTCTTTTCCTATGCAATGGTCCATACCTTGTAACAAAGATTAAAAAGGAAAGAAACTATAGCATTCCCTCCCACTCCCCCAATATGTACTACCACTTGTGGACTGAGTCCAAAGAGGGTGAAGTTGCTCCTGCTTCTCTCAGTGACCTAAAGGAAACCCTGGGGACTTGGCTTTCTAATAAAGTCATTCACAAAGCCCTCCCAGTATGCTTCCCGTTGATCAGTCAGTCAGTCATCAACTAGTTTTTAGAAAAACATCTTTAATAAGTGGTATAACAAGAACAGTAGTTCTCTTTGGGACATGGGGAATTTGAGATGTCTATGTAACATTCAATTTGCAATGTCCAATAGGCAGTTGGTTATTCAAGACTGAAGTTGAGAAGGAAGTCATCAGCACAGAGATGGTAATTAAACCCCCTGGAGCTGAGCATGAGTGTAAAGAGAAAAGAAAATATGGAATATGCACAGAAATAAACATTCACACACATATTCATATATATATATATATATATATATATATATATATATATATATTTGCATGAGTGCACACACACACACACACACACACACACACACATACCTAAAAAACACCTGAGAGGATAAAGTATCCAGCATGGGAGGAGAGAGGATATAAATACACATGCATACATACACATGTACACACAGATATATACATACATATATACATACATGCATAATTAGAGAGCAGGAAAAAATAAATACATAATACAATTTATGATTGGATATTACATAGACATCTCAAAAATGTATATACACAGATTATAATTTATATACACATATACACACATATATTATACTCATGATTTCATATACACACATCTTTGTGTGTAAGTATGTATTCTGCTCTTCAGCTGGCTACACCTCAAGGTTCTGTCCTCAGGTCTCTTCTCTTCCCTCTTCCTCTTCTATGCTCTCTCAGTAACCTCATCAGCTTCTATGAGTTCAATAGTTATCTCTTTGCAGATGACTCTCCTTTTTCAGATCTGTCTCTCTCTTGAACTTTACTCCTATGTTACTATGTTTTGGTAATTTCAAATTGGTTGTTCCATAAGCATATAAAATTAAATATAATCCAAAGAGAACTCTTTAACTGTCCCTCAAAACCCACCCTTCTTCTAGACTTCCTTATTTCTTTACAGGTGTGTGTGTGTGTGTGTGTGTGTGTGTGTGTGTGTGTGTGTGTGTGTGGTTTAGGATGTCAGGCCCTTAGCAGAAAATTTGATGTATACATTTCATAGTGGGTTTTTTTTTCCACTATTGACTCTCTCCCTTCTTATACCTTCATTAATTTTGTTCATGCAAATGGTTTTTCAATTTCATGTTATTGAAATTACCTAGATTATCTTTTTCCCTTGTTTGATTAAAAAAATTTCCCCTAGACTGTGAAAGATTTTTTATCACATTCTAGAGAGGTTATTTTTATATGATTTTTTAAAAGTATATATGTAAAAGCTAACATCATTTGCAATAGAGAAATATTAGAAGTTATCCAAATAAATTCAGGATTAAAGCAGGAAGATCTACCCTCTTCCTTCATGTTATTATTTCATAACACTCATTCTAGAAATGCTAAAAATAGCAATATTACAAGAGAAGAAAATTAAAGGTATGAATGCTGGCAAAGAGAAAAGGAAATAATCTCTATTCATAGATGAGGATGATGTATCAATTTACTTAGGAAACCCTAGAGAGTCAGGAAAATATTGAAAGAATCCATAAAGTAGGATATTAAAAATGAATTTCAGGGGCGGCTAGGTGGTGCAGTGAGCTCAATGATCTTAGAAAAACATGGAAAGACTTGCATGAAATAGCTAAGAGTGAAATGAGCAGAACCAGGAAAACACTGTATATAGTAATAGCAATATGGTTTTAAGAATGACTTTGAGTGAATAAGTCATTTTGACTATTATAAATGCCAAAATTAACTACAAAGGACTTATGAAGGAAGATGCTATCTGCATCCAGAGAAAGAACTGATAAATAGATGCATGTAGAGAATAATTTCACATATATGTAAATATGTATGCATGTATACATATATACACATTCATTTGTACAGACACACAACTATATATACACACATATTTGTATCCAGTGGTAGCCCATTTCTAGGGTGGGGGGTTGGGGAAGAAAAAACAAATTTACATGATAACTCTATTATATATTTAAATGGAATAGCAAGTTGTACATAATAGATTTGCATTTTCATGTGCAATCATTTTTATTATACTATGTTATGGGAATGGTTGTTTTATTCCCCAAATTAAAAAAATAAAAATATGCAAGGATATTTTCCCTCCAGAATGTCTAAGGTCAGAAAGACTTTGAAGTAAGAGCAGATGTGCTTGAAGTGGGAGGGGGAAGCAGAATGTTTAAGGATTCAGGCCGTTCAGTGTATTGTGAAAGACCCTTAGATGATATTCTGATATTTGAGGAGGGCTATGTTTTCAATCTTAGAAAACTTAGAACTTATACAGTTACTCCCGTTCTCC
This sequence comes from Gymnobelideus leadbeateri, assembly GCA_011680675.1. NCBI lineage: Eukaryota > Metazoa > Chordata > Mammalia > Diprotodontia > Petauridae > Gymnobelideus > Gymnobelideus leadbeateri. The sequence continues at coordinate 167,413 of WOXC01004916.1, read as the reverse complement.
CCTTCCCTTTACTCCCACCTGAAAGAAGAATTAAATACATGAGTTACACACTAACAGCTGTATTTTAACTGGCAAAAGAAACACTTTCCATGTTTTCTGAGTGAAATTCTGGTTTTCTAACCCTTCATGGATGTTATTTAAGAAGTCATCAATTTGTACTTGGGGACTTTTTAAGTGGAAAAATGAAGCTATTCATGCTTTTCATGGGTGACTCTAAACTTCCAGATATGTCATGGGTAAAGTGTTTCCATTTTGGAAAGGGCAAGACAGGCTCATGAAGCACAAAGGAGGACAATATCATTCCACAACCAAAACAGATCATTGAACTGCACAATTTTTTATTATGATTTTGTGCCTTGAGGCAATGGAAAGTGTTTTGCTCTTGTCCCATGGAAAACTGGCATTGGCTTTGAGAGCAAAGAACTTAGGGCCCTAAGGAAAAAAAATCCCAAGAAGACAACAAAGAAAAATGGAATTACCCAATCTGCAAAGCTGAATCTCTTGATTGTTTGCTAGTGGCAAAAATTGTCTTTTGGGGTCCTGTGTTTTTCCCTCTCAGGCTCTACTGGGAAGTTCTTAGAAATCTGCAAAGTGTTCATGATACTCTTTTATGACTCCTTAAATTAGCCTTGCAGAGAGTTCATAAAGTATATTAGGTTTACAGTGTGTTTGCCAGCTCAAATATTGGTAATTAGGATTGTTTGTTTTCTCGCTAGCCTTTCTCACACTTACTTGAGTTCTGGCTATTTAACTTTTAAAATGACAACATTAGTGCCATGACTTAATAGTATATCATCTGCTATCTTTTAAATTGAACTCGACTATGAGCATATAAGTGAATAGTTTTTCTAGATTTCTCTGAAACCATCTCCTTAATAATTTCTTACAGCACCATGGTATTATATCACATTTGTATACTATAACTTGTTCAGATATTCCCCCAAATGGCGGGCACTCACTTTCTTTCTCCATTTCTTTATCAGTGCAAAAAAAAAGAGCTGCTATAAATTTTTTGGTACATCCTTAGTTTGTGTTTCTTAGAACTGATTCCTTCTTTAATCTGCTTTCTCTCGTGTGCTACCTTCTTCCTTCTGACCCATTCCCTGTTGAGTGTAATGTATCTCTATGCCTAGTTCTGCACGTGTGCTTTGTATCATTCTTAGTTATATTGATTCAGGATTTGCTAATTGATTGTACTCACTGTCTCCTTCAAGTCTGACAACATGCTATCCTTGAACTCAACTCGAACTCTTTCACCTATTGCACTTCCTTCCACAACTGTCCCTTGATTTCAACATATGCCCCCAATCATGGATTCCCTATGTGGATTCTCTTCCAGTTATTTGTGTTACTTAGCCAATGGGTCCCAGAAAATGATGTCTAGTGAATCATCTCCATTAGGACTCAGATGACCTTTGTTGGTTTGTCAGTGCAGACTTTGTTAATTCTAGATTTCTTGCAGACCCTGAAGTTGGTCCTGGACAGAAGTAATTTTGTTCAAAAATCTTGAAATAAAAGTGGTGAATTAATTTACTTCTTCCATTTTTTTGATAGTGCCATCTAAATGGCTCCTTTGATTTCTTCCTATAACTCTGAGGGTCCATTTACATTCCTCTAAAGGTAAAACAGTTTTGATTAATAAGACAAAAGCAAGAAACTGGGAGTATTTTTGGAAAGACCTGACTCAAGCTGGTTTAGTGCTTCAGATTCAGGTTCAGGACTAGAATAAAATGAAATGAAACATTCATAGACCATCCAATAGTTAATAAAAAGGAGTGTACTTAGCCATAACATGAATAGAGTTCTAAAATAGTATAGAATCTACTTCTTCTAAATGCCTATGTAGTGAGAATGTGCTGACCTAATATCAAAGACGTTGCTAAATCTCCCTCCCAGGGTTTTAGGGGCACACTTTAGGTGCTTAGAATATTGTTGCTCTAGAACTTAATGCTTACAAACTTGCTTATGTCTTCATCTTTAAAAACCCTCACTTGATCCTTCCATCTTTGCTACCATCCTCTATTTCTTCTACCCTTGGTGGCCAAATTCCTTGAAAAGGCCATCTACAATAGGTTCCTCCACTTTCTTTCCTCTTGCTCATTTCTTAACCCTTTACAATCCAACTTTGAGCCTGATCATTCCACTGAAACTGCTCTCTCCAAAGCTACCCGTGATTTCTTAATTGTCAGATCTAGTGGCCTTTTCTTCTTGACTTCTCTGAAGTCTTTGGTACTATACCCCTCTCCTCTTTGATACTCTCCTTTCTATGTTCTGTGGGCAGTCATCGCAGCCATCTTGTCTTTTGTCTTCCCACTGGATTCCTAGAACTCTGGAGGAGAGAGTGAGGCTGATGACCTTGTGCTGTTCTGCCTCACTTAAATCCAATTCACACACAAGTCAAGATATCACCCTCATGGTGCTATTGGTCCTCTCTGAGACTGAAAGACAAACAACAACAACAATTCAGTATGAGCATTTGTGTGAAGAAAGAATGCAATGTATTCCTCTAGAGAGCAATAAATTTACAGTGGTGAGGAGACCTGGGTTTGAATTTCCTCTGCCATTTACTAGTTGCAAGTCATTGAATCCCTCTGATTTTCAATTTCCTCATCTATAAAATAAGTATTCAATTAAATTTTTTAAATGCCTACTAGAAGGGTCAAATGAAGAGAACCAGTAGGGCTTCAGTGTGAAAAGCTAAGTACTATGTATAATGTACTAAGCATTATGTTCAGAATTTGGGGTATAAATTGTATTTCCAAGTAACTATAAATCAAGGCAGAAGTTTATTCAAACAATTAATAAGCATTTATTGAACATCTACTGTATGCCAGGTTCTTTGTTAGGCACTGAGGATATAAAGACAAAAAGAAATAATTCCTGCCCTCAAGAAACTCACATTCTATTGGGGAAGCCCATGGTTACATATAAGTAAATACAAAGTAATTGAGGAAAGGAGATACACTGGTAATTGGTACAGGGCATTTGAGCAAAGTCTTGAAGGAAGCTAAGCCTTCAGCAAGGCAAAGGGCTATGGCAAACAGCACCTACTGAGACTGGAGATGGGAGATGGTGGGTGGGGAATTTCGACTATGCCAGACTGGTAGAAAATTAGAATTTATGTAGAGGAATTAATGTGCAGTAAACATTGAGAGGGTAGACTGGAATCCAGTTGTGAAGGCTTATTGTAAACCTTTAGGTAGACAATATCTTTTGCCCATGGCAGATCTGTCAACCCCCCTTTCATGGAATCTATCATGAGCTACCAATAAGGCAGAGCATATGAAGGTCTTTACAAAGGTTGAAAAACTATTTATAAATGTTGGCTAATAGAATAATAGTCATCATCCCACAGCATCAGTCTTTTTCTACTGTCCTTATAATCAACAAGCAAACTCTCTTAATTCTAGTCTCTTCACTCTTAATTATTTCCTGTCTGTCTGGTATATAGTTTATTTGTACATGTTTGTTTGTTATCTTTTCCGTTAGATTGTGAGTTCCTTCAGAGCAGGGACTGTTTGTCTCTTTTTGTATCCCTAGCCCAGGGCCTGACACATAGTAGGTGCTTAATGAATGGTTACTGATTGATTGCTCTGAGGGAAAAGTGGTCCTACTTCTCTGCAATATCAACCCTTTTACTTTTGCTCTGGATTTAATTCCATCTTATCTCCCCTGGGAGTTCATCTACTTGACCATTTCCTTTCTCATAGTTCATCTCTGAAGCTCTTCTGGATCTTTTCACATTGAAGCCCTACTGGTTCTCTCCATTTGACCCTTCTATCCCCTCAATCTATTTCCCTACATCTCTCCTCCTTTTTATTATTAACAAACTTCTAGGGTGGGAGGGGGGATAGTTTATTATTTGCTGCCTCCACTTTTCACCACCTATTCATTCCTGTTTTTAAATTTTGTTTCTCTAAGGTTACCAGTGGTCTCTTAATGACTAGATCTGATGACCTTAACTTAGTAGAAGGTGAGTTGTCTGGTCCATGGTCTTGCCTGACTGTCAAGGGAGAGTTGGTAGAGTCCTGCAGCAAGTTTAATTATAGACCTTAGGTAAGCTTTATTTGCCCTCATTGATATCTTTTCATGTTATTGACCACCCCTTCTCCCGGGCAATATTTCCTCTCTTAGTATCTATGATCCTACTTTACCTTTGTTCTGTTCCTCCCTGTCTGATCACTTTTCAGTTTACTGTGCTAGTTCATCCTCACATCCTGCCCCTTTAGAGTACAAGTTTCCAAGAGCTCTTAGGCCCTCTTTCCTTTTTGCTCTATAGTCACTCTATATTCACCACCTTGGTGATCTTTGTATCCCCATTGCCTTGTGTGCACAGTCGGTACTTCTGAACACCCCCAGAATTGAAATCACTTTAAGTCACAAGATGTAAGTTGACCCAGCATGTTAGTAAATTGTAATTTTTTGTAAGAAAATTCAATTAAAGATTGACCTTGACATCCCTGCAATAAATAGGTTCATTAACTTAGCAGAGCTCCTTCTAGCTTGCTTTTAAAAGTATTACTAATGAATAGAGGTGCCATCCCATTCTTGACCACCAATGACACCCAAAGTATTTACAAAAAGGAACTGAATTGAATTTCTGCTTCCCCTCAGCTAGTACAGGGTTATCTTCACTAAATAATGCCTTTGGATGGAGGAGAGAGCTCTGTATTGGTAAATGCTATGTAAATGGTATTATTATTATTATTTTAAATTATTTTCCTCAAAGGTGAAATTTATGTGACAAGATGGGTGTAGAATAGGCTTGTAGTCAGCCATATATGCACCTGAATTTTTAGGAATGTGCAACACAGAGAAAGGCTAGTCACTTGGGTTAGAGGTTTTTTTCCCATGTTTTTCTATGGTTGCATGCTTCAATATTCATGCTTATTTTATGGATTATTAGTATGGCCATTATGATTATGGAACTCCCAAGAGCAGTATGGATATTGACTTCTTAGCACATTGATGCACAGCTATGCACCTACAGTCAGTCACACAGAAGACTGGTAGTTAAGGGAGCACCTCATGACCTGATAAACATACAGAGAGTGTTCTGTGAGTTATTGTAGATACTTTGGGGAAGTGTAAAGTACTTACTACATGACATGATGAAACAGACTGAAGCCTGTCTGCTTTTTATAAATTATTTGAATGAGTAGATTACTTTAAAATTCTTGTTCACATAAAATGTTTAAAGAGAACTTAGAAACTGATCATTTAAACCTCCATCTGAAGATTGAGCCTTACTTAGTCAGTTCAAAGCCTTAATGGGCAGAGAAAGGCTGCCCGTGTATGACTCATAAACAACTGATGAATGACAGTTATGCTTAGAAAGCATATAGAAAAGATCCTTGGTCTAACAGTCTGTGGAGGTCCCATGGATTGCTCCCTACCAGCAAGTAGGAGATGTAATGACTCACCACTAACATCTGATGTTCTCCTTCCCTTCTTCTGACCTTAACCCCTTCTTCTCCCCACTCTTTCACACACACACACACACACACACACACACACACACACACACACACACACACACGATATGGTGGTGGCCTCAGACTCCTGAAATTAGAAACCAGACTCTGCATGACTGGTGGGTAGTGCTGAGAGGGTCAAAGGTTAGAATAACCATATCAAGGAAAACTAGGAAATGATGATTATGATGAAGAGCTAACTAAAAACAAACTTTCCCCAAAATATCAGAGAAAATCAAAGAGAAAAAACAGCAATAGAACAAAAGGCAAGAAGAATTTTGTCAAAGGTTGGGAGAGCCTGAAGAATCCGAAGAGCTTATTCCAGAAAACAAACAAACAATAAACATATAAACTATAGCTAAAGAAATTTCCTGAAGAGGCAGACTTTTAATTTTGGTATTAACAATACAATGTGTTCCATGAACCCACTTTCAAGAGATGGTTTCATGTCTATTGAGTTTAGAAAAATACTGATAGAGGAAATTATATAATATGAACCATCTCTATATTATTCTGGTTTTGTGGAAGCATAAGTTTAAGATGTGTGCATGTCTTTGAAGTGGATCTTTAAAACTGACAATTGACTGACAGTGTCATATCCTGAAAAACAAAAACAAGATAAGCCTAACCAGACCAAAAAGAATTAAAGGTGTCATTTTTGGAGCAGGATTAAAGACTATACTCAAGATTAGTTGGCAGATTATGGTGGCTATGGTGGATATATATACATGCATATATGTATATATGACTTTGAAAATTTCATGTGATATTTCTTTTTAAAATAAATTTTATTCTTTTTTTAAAATAGCATTGTAGTTTTCCCCAGTATCCCTCCCAATCCTTCTCAAAGGGAACCATTCCATAAAACAAAGAATATTTTTAAAGAAAAATAAAAGAAGGGGGGGAAAATCAACACAATGGATCAATACATCGAAAAAGTGACCCTTCAACCTCTGAAAAGACAATGTTAGTATTGACTTCTCATACCTCTTCTTTCAAGCCATGCTTATGCCTTATAATTTTGTAACATCTACTTTTGACTTTGTGTATGTGATTTTTTCTACTTATATTGTTATATTCACTTTTATATTCCATTTATATTGTTCTTTCTATATAGTCTTTGTGTATATACACACATACATACATATGTGTGTATATATTATATATATATATACATATATATATGTATATATATATATAGTCATTGTGTATTTTGTTTTCTTGGCTCTTCTTGCTTCACTCTTCATTGATTCTATATAAATAGATTTTTCCATACTCCTCTATATTCACCATGTTGACCACTTCTGAAAGCACAGTAATATTCCATAACACACACACACACACACACACACACACACACACACACACACACACACACACACACACATATATATATATATAATACAGTTTGTTTATCCATTGCCCAATCAATGGTTATATACTTTGTTTCCAATTCTTTGATATAATAAAAAAATGCTACGATAAATATTTTGGTATCTATGGAGACTTTGTTATCAATGGGCTCTTTAGAGCATAGCCTAGTAGAATCTCTGGTTCTAAATGCATGGACATTTTAGTCATTTTATTTGCATAATTCCAAATTACTTTCCAAAACTGTTGTATTGATTCATAGCTCCACTAACAATGTACCAGTGTGTCTATCTTCCTACAACTCTTTCAGCATTGACTATTTCCATATTTTGCCATCTTTGCTCATTTTCAGGATGGGAGTTGAAACCTCAGGGTTGTTTTGATTTGTATTTCTCTTATGATTAGTGGTTTGGAACAATCTTTTATATGATTGTTTATAGTTGGTAATTCTTTTGAGAACCGTTTGTTCATATCCTTTTACCCCTTATCTACTGGGGAATGACTTTTGGTTATATATACATATGTATATCTATGTATTACATATGTAGAAACATGTACATATGTATATGTGGATATATATGTTAATTGTTTCTGTGCCTTCGACAGTAAACTTATTAAGTAAAATTTATTTATTTATTTATTTATTTTTTTCCCAAATGCCTTATTAACTTCTGGTTTACATCATTCATTTCTGCCAGATTGTGAGTTTCAATTTTTTTCCCCCATTTTTCCCCTACCCACCATCCTAGAATAGCAGTCCCACAAGATATTGCTTCCTCCAATCTGCTCTCTCCCATATCTTCTCCCATACCATCCCTTCGACTTCTCCATTAGAGCAAGGTGAATATCTGTGCCCCAATGCCTGCACATCTTATCTCCCAGTTACATGCAAAATAGTATTAATAATAGTATTTACATATATTTGAAATATTTAATTTTAAAACTTCGAATCCTAGATCCATTCCCTTCATCCCTTGTCATCCACTCCCACTGGGAAGATAAGCAATTCAGTATATGGTGTACATGTATAGCTATACAAAACATTACCATAGTAGATATATTGTAAAAGACTGACTATATTTTCCTCCCACCCATCCCACCCCCCACCTGGTCCATTCCCTACTTTGATTCTGTCACTCTTCAAAAGTGGGTGCCTCCAACCTCCCTTCCCCCCAGAATGCCCTCCCCTCCATTCTCTCCCCTCTCATTCCTCTCCCCCCTACTCTTCTGCAGGATGAGATATCCCATTTAGTATGTATGTCATTCTCTACCTGAGCCAAACTCAATGACAATATGGTTTTGCCTTTTTGCCTTCCTGTTCTTCCCCTCCCCTGCAACTACTTCCCCTTGCCTCTTCTACATGAGACAGTTTACCCTACCATGCCTCTCCCCATCTCCTCTTGCCATATTCCTCTCTCACCTCTTCACTTCACCCCTCAAGTATCATCCCTTCCCACCAAATTCAACCTGTGCCCTCTATCCATGTATACCTGTAAACATATATACACATATTCACATATATATTCATATGCCCATATACCTTTCTTCAATTATTTTCATAATGAGGAAGGTTTAATCAGTCAGTTATTGTTTTTCCATGTAGGAATGTAAATAGGTCAACTTTGATAAGTTCCTTTTGATTTCTTTTCCCTGTTTACTTTCTCAAGTATCTCTTGCTTATTGTGTCTGAATGTCAAATTTCTATTCAACTCTGGTTTTTTCCTCAAGAATGCTTGAAAGTCCTCTATTCCACTGAATGACCATATTTTCCCCTGAAACAAGATACTCAGTTTTGCTGGGTAGGTGATTCTTGGTTTTAATCCCAGGTCCTTTGCCCTGTGGAATATCATACTCCATGCCCTTCAATACTTTGATGTAGAAGCTGCCAGGTCCTATGCTATTCTGATTGTGTTTCCACAATACTGAAATTATTTCTTCCTGGCTGCTTGTAGCATTTTCTCCTTGATCTGGGAATTCTGGAACCTGGCTATAATATTCTCACATGGTCCTGGGCTCAGCTTCCAGAGCACCGCACTGTTGGCTCCCAGCATGCTATGCTTGCCGTTCCCTGCTGGGCTGCGAGGCTGTCCTCAGCAGGAGGTTAGCTTCTCTGTGTCATTCTGTGGGTGCTGGTGCTCCAGGGGTTGTTCAGAGTCCCCCTTTTACATGATTTTGAAGTGGTGTGGGTTGGAATGCCATGAAAATGCTATTTCTACTCTGCCTTGGCTCCTCCCCCAGGAAATTTTTTTAAAGGGATTTTTTTTTCTATTTGTATGCTTCTCTTCTTATCCCAGGTACCTTGATTTTGTTTTGTAGAAGCTCTTCAATCTTGTGTTACTTATTTTATATTCTGTAATTGCCTCTATTCCTTGGTTGGCTCAAGAATATATTTCCTACTCACAATTATTTGAGATGTAAGATCTGTTCCTCTTCTGAGTCTTTTATAATATAACTTTTAATATTAGTGCTACATATCCATCTAGAATGTATTATGGAATATGATATAGAAAAGTCTTCTAAGCTTAATTTTTTCCAGACTGCTTTCTAGCTTTCCAAGTGTTTTTTAAAATCATATAAAGAGTTCTTTCCTAAGTAATCTATGTTGTCCAGTTTATGAACATTAGATTATTAATATATGTATATGTATGCATATACAGATGCACATATGTTATACATACATGCACACACACATATTGATTCTCCCTTATATATTCTGTATCACTGAATTACCTCCTTTCTAAGCCAATACGATATGGTTTTCATGACTATTGTTTTATAATATACATTGGGGTCTGGAAGAGCTGTATCCCCTTTGTCCCTACATCTTTTCTTGATATTCTAGCTCTTTTTTTTCGCAAATGAATTTTTTCATTATTTTATCAATTTATATAAAGTAGACCTTGGATAATTTTTGCTAGTATATTAAAAATATAAATTAACTTTGAAAGTACTCATTTTTATTATATTTATGTAGCCCAGCCATGGGAGGCACCTGGGTGGTACAGTGGATAGAATTAGGGACTTGCAGCCAGGAAGACATATTTCTGAGTTAAAACCTGACTTCAAACACTAACTAGCTTGCGACCCTGGGCATGTCACTTAACTCCATTTGCCTCAGTTTCCTTACCTGTAAAATCAGTTGGAGAAGGGAATGGCAAACCACTCCAGTGTCTTCGTCAAGAAAACCTCAAATGGGATCTTGCAAGAATCAGACATGATTGAAAATGATTGAACACAGGGGCAGAGCCAAGATGGCGGAGTAGAAACAGCATTTCCAATGTGCTCTGCCCCACACAAATTTCAAACAATGTGAAAGGGGACTCTGAACAACTTCTGGAGCCCCAGCACCCACAGAACGGCACAGAGAAGCTAACCTCCTCCTGAGGATAGCCCAGCAGCCCTGCAGGGAGTGGCCAGCGCAGCGCTCTGAGAGCAGGCAGTGCAGCGCCCTGGGAGCCGACAACGCAGCTCCCAGAGCTGAGCCCAGGTCCACGGTTTTAGCCCAAAGGTGGCCATGCCTTCAGCCGCCTAGAGGGACCCCAGAACACCAGTAATTGTGGCGAGTCCAGAATTATCAGCACAGATATGCCTGGGACAAAGTGAAAGGTTAGTGCCCTATGGACTTTGGGACCAGTATTTGGGGAACATGTCAGCTTCCTCCCCTGGGGGCAAAAAGCTGCTGAAGAAACAGTTGCACAGAAGCCATTTTGCAGCTTCAGTAGTGGCTCTAGCTCCTGGTCTGCGAACTGTAGGGAGATCCAGCAATCAGTCTGGGGGTTAATTGCTCTTGCTTTAAATTGCCTGGATCTGGATTGTGGTCTAGGGGGGAAGTTTGGGGTGGGTATCCAATTTGCCAGAGTGGGTGGAGGCTTTATAGAGGCCACCCAACTGTCGGAAGTTGTGAAGACCCCACGTTTGGGTGGAAGCTCCCCTGTCTGGTGGCAGAGTCCTGCTGTGGCAACAAGCCCAAAAATCAAGTAATTAAGTGGCAACATGCCTAGGCAAATGAAACAAAATAAACAGAAAAGTTCAACATTGGACTCCTATTTTAGGGCAAAGAGGCTCAAAGCATGGAGGAGGACTGTGAGGTCAGAACTCCTGCACCAAAAGCCCCAAATGAAAATACAAGCTGGCTACAGGCCATAGAGGACCTTAAGAAGCAGATAAGAGAAGTGGGGGAAAATTTGGGAAGAGAAATGAAAAAGATGCAAGAAAGTATGAAATGACAGTCAACAGCCTGACTGAGGAAAATAACACCTTAAAAAATAGACTAACTCAAATGGCAAAAGAGGCTCAGAAAGGTAATGAGGAGAAGAATGCCTTAAAAAGTCGAATTTGCCAGATGGAAAAAGAATCTCAAAAGCTCACTGAGGAGATTCATTCCTTCAGAGTTAGATGGAGCAAATGGAAGCTAATGACTTTATGAGAAATCAAGATGCTGTTAAGCAGATCCAAACAAATGAAAGAATAGAAGGCAATGTGAAATATCTCATGGAAAAACCACTGACCTGGAAAATAGATCCAGGAGAGATAATTTAAAAATTATTGGACTACCTGAAAGCCATGATAAAAGAAAGAACCTAGAAATCATCCTTAAAGAAATTCTCAAGGAAAATTGCCCTGATGTTTTAGATCCAGAGGGCAAAATAGAGGTTGAAAGAATCCACCAATCACCTCCTGAAAAAGATCCCAAAAAGAAAACTCCCAGGAATATTATAGCCAGGTTCCAGAATTCCCAGATCAAGGAGAAAATACTACAAGCAGCCAGGAAGAAACAATTTCAATATTGTGGAAACACAATCAGAATAGCCCAGGACCTGGCAGCTTCTACACTGAGGGATCGAAGGGCATGGAATATCATATTCCAGAGGGCAAAAGAGCTGGGATTGAAGCCAAGGGTCACCTACCCAGCAAAACTGAGTATCTTGTTTCAGGGGAAAATATGGTCATTCAGTGGAATAGAGGACTTTCAAGCATTCTTGATGAAAAAACCATAGTTGAATAGAAAATTTGACATTCAGATGCAAGAAGCAAGAGATGCTTGAGAAGGTAATCAAGGAAAAGAAATCAAAAGGAACTTATCAAAGTTAGACTATTTACATTCCTACATGGAAAAACAATAAGTGTGTTTGATGAAACCTTTCTCATTATGAAAATAATTGAAGAAGGGTACATGGCATATGTTCACAGGTATACATAGATAGAGGGCACAGGTTGAATTTGATGGGAAGGGATGATTCTTTTTTTTTTTTGGAGGGCAATTGGGGTTGGGTGACTTGCCCGGAGTCATGCAACTGGGTTTTTGTTTGTGTGTTAGGTGTCTGGGGCCGGATCTGAGCTCGGGTCCTTCTGGCTCTGGGGCTGGTGCTCTGCTTGCTGTGCCACCTAGCCGCCCCAAGGAAGGGATGATTCTTAAGGGGTGAAGTCAAGAGGTGAGAGAGGAAAGTGGCAAGAGGAGATGGAGAGAGACAGCGTAGGGTAAACTATCTCATGTAGAAGAGGCAAGGGGAAGTAGTTGCAGAGGAGAGGAAGAACAGGAAGGCAAAAAGACAAAAGCATATTCTCATTGAAGTTGGCTCAAGCAGAGAATCACATACATACTAAATGAATATCTTACACTCACTCACTCTCCTGAGTAGGGGAAAGGGGGATAATAGGGGGGATGATGGAGGGGAGGACATTCTCGGGGGAAGAGAGGTTGGAAGTACCCACTATCAAAGAGGGACAGGATCAAAGTAGGGAAAGAACCGGGTGGGAGGTGAGACAGGTGGGAGGGAAATATAAGCAGTCTTTTACAATATATCTACTTTGGTAATGTTTTGCATAGCTATACATGCATACTGAATTGCTTATCTTCTCAGAGGGAATGGGTGACAAGGGAGGAAGGGAATGGATCTGAAAATTGAAGTTTTAAAATTAAATGTTTCATAAGACGTCCAGGCTTTGGGGCTCAGAGATTCACCTTGCCCTAATGGCAAAGTCGAAGGGGATATGGGGGAAGATATGGGAGAGAGCAGATTAGATGAAGGGATATCTAGTGGGACTGCTATTCTGGGGTGGTGGGTAGGGGAAAAAGGGGGGGAAATGTAACTCATAATCTGGTGGAAATGAATGATGTAAACCAGAAGTTAATAAAGCATTTGTTTAATTAAAAAAAAAAAAGAAAATGATTGAACACACAAAAAAGCCCAGCCCTGAACATTAAATATTCCTCCTTCTATTTATTATTTATTCTTTTAAGGAATACTTTGTATTTTAATTGGACAGGTCCTTTTTTCTTTTTCTTTCTTTCTTTCTTTTCTTTTCTTTTCTTTTTTTTTTTTTGCTTTGGTATATTGATCCCCAGATACTTTATTCATTTTGTTGCTATTTGGAACAGGATTTTTCTATTCACTATTGTCTCTTGGAGTTTGCTATATTAAAAGATAGACGGTTTTTTGAGGGTTGATTATGTAGCCTGCATCTTTACGGAAGCTATTAATTGTCTCTATTAACATCTTTTCTGATTCTCTGGGATTTTCCATGCGTACCATGCTATCATCAGGAAATCAGGCTAGTTTCATCTCTCTTTACTTTTTTTTACTCCTGTAATTTCTTTCTCTTGGCTTATTACTACTGCTAGCATTTGCAGAACTATATTAAATAAAAATGGGGATCATGTGATATTTAATCTTCTCCCTACTATTTTATTCTGTTATCCACAACCTTCAGCACACAGCTTTACTTCTTTTCATTGATTTCTGCCAAATGCTACAATCAAAATTGCTGTGTGTGTGTGTGTGTCCTCATTATTTTTACCCTAGGCACATATACTAATGCAAGAGGAAACTTGGTTCTTGCTCCCCACAGCTTAAAATTGGAAAACGCAGTTTCTATTGAATCACAATAAAAGAAATTCTTATAGTGTTGTCAAATTGTTACTAACTGTTTCCAGGTCAGGAAAGACATTACTTTGGAAACAAAAGTTATAATATGACCAAAAATTATCTAGCATTTACGAATACCATTCAGTAATAGTCTTAAGCATGCCCTTTCTTGAGCTACTACATATCTTTTCAACAAAAGCAATTTGCAACAAGAGCATGGACATGGGCATTTAGTACTAAAATTGCTTTTGTCTTTAGGTAGAGTATGAGGATTTTTAAAAATTTCATTACATAGAAGATTAGTTACTTTAAAGCAAGGGTATCTGTGGTTGGATTCCAGGGGGTCTGTGAACTTGGATAGGAAAAAAAAATCATCTTTATTCCAATATAACCATTTCTTTTGGAAGCCTATGTATTTTCTTTTACACATTTAAAAATAGTACTCTTAGAAAAGGTCCATGTATTTTACTGGACTGCCAGAGGAGTCCATGACAGACACACACAAAAATTCTAAAGAACCCCTGATCTAGATAGTTGATTCTTAAGGATAAGCAAGACTTCTGAAAAAGGCTTTTAATCTGATGCTAAATTAAATGATTCCAGACTACCAACCTTGGAAACATAGGGGCATTATTTCTTGTATTACATTTCACAAAACCCAACTTATGACACAAATATAGCAGTTATCTAGTTTATATTTATTGCAATATTTCTCTGAAGCAGCTCTTTGGTGGTGGTGGTGGGGAGGGGGAGGTGTCAGGATTCTTTTTCCATTGTATTTTCCTGATCTAAGTGCCTAAAAAACAAAGCTGCCTTTGTTCTCCTAGGCTTTGATAGAACAACTTTCTCAGGATTTTAGTATTTCCTTTTCTATGCTAAGAATGCTTAGCACACTGCAACAGTTACTACAATTTGATAAATTATGTTAACAATTTTGAAATCTCCAGTGTTTTACAGATGGTGATGAATATGGGTTTCCTCCATCACAGTGGTATCAGCAACTTACGGTAAAAATCTTCTCAAGAAAGGATGTTGTATTGTTATGTATCATTAATGGAATCTGAAGATCTTTTCTTGGCCATTAATAGGCCTATGTGACCTGCTTTGAGCCTGAGTCACATGAGCTTATGGTAGAAGGAGCTTGCTAAATGGGTGCAGCACAAAGGGGTGCAGCAGGGAGTGAGGACAAAGCTGGGGGAGAGAGAAAGCAGGCAGAGCAGTTAGTGTGAATGAGGAGGGAGGATTTTTGCCTGGGGGAACTTGTTTTGTGAGGAGACCTAATGGAGGGAAAGCTTGGAGATGTTTGTGTTTTCTACATTGGTGACCTATAAGGATTTTGTCTTAAAAAGAACACTTGGAATGTCAGTGCTCCCTGCATTGGCAGCATATAAACTTCTTGGTTACTATGATGGATTTGGCTTAGTGGTGTTTGAATAAATGTCTTGGTTTCATCTTCAAGGAAGAGATTCTGTTATATCTTGCCGTTCAAACCTGGGAATGCACCTACATATTCATAGCAGCTGCTATGGGTATCACATTGGCAAAATAGATGTCCTTCTGGGGAAGACTCAGGAAAATATTTTGTAATGCTTTGAACAATCTGGGGTCATTCCTTAATCTATACTGACACTCCAGAGATGTTTGCCACATTTGGATATAGCAGAGCTAAGGTAGACCCCTTGCTACTTACACTCAATGGCATCCTTAGGGATCTTCTTCCTTATGAAGCTGATGTACATGTGGTTCTTCCCACCCAGCCCACAGAAACCTGTCCCCTACAAAAGCTGGAGAGGTGTTTTGTTTTTGCAAATATCTCTCAAAATCATCACCTGCGATCTACTATCTGCCAGAGTAGGACACTACACATTGGTGTGGACCAAGTATTAAAAATGCTAGTATTAAAATACCAGGTGCAGACCTTGTATTAAAATTGCTTTTATCAAAAGCTTAAGGATTTTTTTAAAATGGAATACTACTGTGCTATAAGAAATGATGAACAGGCAGATTTCAGAAAAATTTCTGGAAAGACCTAGATGAACTAATACTGAGTGAAATTAACCAGGAGAACCAGCAGAACGTTGTGTGCAGTAACAACAACATTGTGCGATAGATAATCAACTATGAATGACTTAGCTCTTGTCAGCAATACGATGATCCAAGATAGTTTCAAAAGATCCATGATGGAAAATGCTGTCCACATCTAGAGAAAGAACTGATGGAGTCTGAATGCAGATCAAAGCATACTATTTTCACTTTCTTTGTTATTTTTTTTCACTTTTTCCCCCTTTTGTTCTGTTTCTTCTTTCACAACATGGCTAATGTGTAAATATAGCAGATTGTTTGCTGTCTTGGGGAGGGGGATGGGAAGGAGGAAAGGAGAAAAATTTGGAACTCAAAGTCTTATAAAAAATGAGTGTTGAAAATTGTCTTTACATGTAATTGGGAAAAATTAAATACCATTTACATTTTTAAAAATGAAAATACTGAATTCCTTGACAGTAGGGGTAGCCTTCAGGAGGAGACCCAATATAAGAGTTAGGAGGCATGCCCTAGGTGCCACATAGATTAGCTCCAAGAATTTACAGTGTCTTAGCCCTACCTTTAAGGTAGCAGCAGAACAATTTGAAATCTGCATATCAGAAATTTCCAAAGAGGAAAACAAACCTTTGAAGAATACAAAATAAGGGGAGGGTTTGTTTTATTTATTTATATTACATTTTAATTTTTTTTAGTTCTGAATTTGTTCTCTCCCACCCCCGACCCCAATTGAGAAAACAAGAAAAACAAAATCCATTACGAACATGTATAATTGAGGAAAACTAGTTCCCTGTATTAGCCATGTCCCTCTTCTCTTAATATGCCTCAGTCTATACTCTGAGTCCATCACCTTCTATTAAAAAGTGAGTAGTATGTCTCATCATGAGGCATCTGGAAGTATGGTTGGTCATTATGTTGATCAGAGTTCCTAAGTCTTTTAAAGTTGTTTATCTTTATCATATTGTTGTTATTGTATAAACTGTTCTCTTGGTTCTCCTCATTTCACTTCACATTAGTTCATACAGGTCTTCTCAGATTTCTCTGAAACCATCTAGGGGAGGGTCTAAATAGCTGAAATAGCCCCAGAAGCTAGGGGGATTTAAACCAGCTACAACTGGCTCGAGGAGGAGAGTACAAAAGATAAGACTAAACCAAAATGAGCATGATATATCAAGTTTACTCTGAGGGGATTTTTTGTAGGGAAGAATTCCTCTCCCACTAGTGTATAAAGCAGTGTGATGACTGATCACAAAACTACCTTCTTTCATTTTTTTTTCATGTTGAATTGGGTGTCAGTGCTGAAGACCCATGGACAGATTTGACATTCCTGACCTTAAATATGTCTTTGGGATGCTCGTGTTTGGAAAAGGTTGCTAAACTAAAGTGCCTTTTCCTCTGGCTTTTTCTGATCCTTCCCCAGAGAGACACTGCCAGAGCCATAGTCAGGTAAGAGGGTACTGTGATTTACAGATTATTGATCACACTTATGCCCCTTCAATAGCCTAGCAACAACTCAGTTGAGCACATAGTTTGCAAGGATAATTAAAATAGGAAAAGCAGAGCTGGTAGCACTCCACCTACCACAGTGGTCCCACTCTAGCAGAACTCTTCCCTAGCTAGGCCCTCATCTGTTCTCTTCTCCCTCCTAAAAGGTGCCCAAATGTCAACCTCTTCCCACCATAAAGTAGAGTCTCTGGGTATTTCGTCTCATTGAACTGTGTTCCAATGTCTCTTCTTTTTTTAATTTTTAAAATTTGATTGTGCCCTAGCCATGTCTTATAATGTGTGCTCTAGGAGCCAAAGTCGATAGTTATTTCCCTGGAAATAACTATGCCTTGTTCACATTTCAATTGGTATTATAATTCTATCTCTTCTATTAAGTTGTTAGTCCCTTTAGGTTAAGGACCCTATCTTACTACTTTTCCTATCCTCAGAGTCTATGTATATTTCAATATTGAATTAATTTAATAATTAAGTTGAATAATCTCAATATGAATTAAGTTTAAGCTAATTTTTTTTGCTTGGACAGCAAGGCAGTGCAGTGAGTAGAATGTCCAGCCTAGAGTCAGGAAGACTCCTCCCAAATTCAAATCTAGCCTCAGGCACTTAGTAGCTGTGTGACCCTAGGTAAGTCATTTTACCTTGTTTGACTCAGTTTCTTTGTCTGTAAAATGAGTTGGAGAAGAAAATGGCAAGAAAACCCCAAAAAAGGTCACAAATCATCAGACACGACTAGAAAATGACTGAACAACAACAAACTCTTTGCAACCCAGGATCAGGAAAGAAGCTCTTCACCTTTAGACACTTAATAGTTACATGCTATAGTTTTATCATAAAACTCTAACTTATATTCAGTGAGGTATAGAGAGCCATAAAATAGAACCAAAGCCAGCAGAGATCTAGAGTTGACCTTGAACAACATAATAAGACAAGCATTTTTCACATAAGATGGCAGCAGAGTAAGGAGGCAATATATCTCTTGTCTAAGAGGCAATATATCTCTTGTCTAAGCCAACTCCTGACCATGAAACTGTTAAATTTGTAGCTGGATAACTTAGTCTAAGATGTGTAAAAGTGAGCCAAGTTTTGATAAGAGAGTCCTGGAAGAAAGAGATCATGAAATCACAAAGATAAGGAAGAGAAATGAATAAAAAATTATGGGCCACCTTAGAAAACAACTGGTTCCTTTAGAATTAAGTACCCATTTCTACAATGTGAAGACTCCACCAGATGAAGAATGACTGTACCTTTCTGTTTGTACAAAAAAGTTATTTAAATATGTGTATTTACAGGCTTCCCCATGCCTAGAATGCTCTCCTTCTTCACCTTTGCTTCATGGAACTCTTAGAACCCTAAGACTTGATTTAAGGTTCAGCTTCAAGAAACCTTTCTCTGGTGGGTGTGTGTGTGTGTGTGTGTGTGTGTGTGTGTGTGTGTGTGTGTATCTCCTATATTTATACATAAGTTGTATCTCCATAGTAGAATATAAGTTTCTTGAGGGCAGAGACTATCTCACTTTTGCATTTGTGTCTCCAGCACTTAATACAGTGTCCAGTACATAACAGGAGATTAATAAATGCTTGTTGATTGATACTACTCATTCTGGCACCTCTGCTAGCTTGGTGGGGATGGTAAACAGATGTTAAGACTTTTTTTTAAGCCTGCTTATAACAGAATCTGCTTCATAGTGCAAGTATGTGAGTTTACAAAGAGAACAATTAAGAACTTGGAAGCCTCTACTTTTCCAAGGAATTTCTCTTATTCATAATGGTATAATATAGAAAATGACATAAATGGACATTTTGCTTTAAGGGTGGCCCAAGCCACCCTCTGAAACCATGTGAGAGCCAATCAAAACCTTCACTCAAACTGACTTGGTGTTTTGTTTTGTTTTGTTTTCATATGATGAGTAAGAATGGAAAAAATGTTCTCCTGAGCTGACCCATAGTGCTTGAGGAGGGGTGGGATAAGGCAGCCTTCTCATTGCATTTCTCTTCAAGGATGCCAAAAATTATCCTACTATCTCTTACTCTAAATGGATTGAAAATTGGATAAAATGAGATAATTAATAGGGTTCCCTGAAAAGCATAAAGTGTTTTTCTTCATGAAGGATATCTGTTTTGCCCATGTAGGTTATGTTCCAAGATACTGGGTTTGTCTAAATGTAATATGAAGGGAGGCATGAATAGAAATTTCTGGAATTTTCTCCACCCTTCTCCAAGGGAGGTTTTAATTCCTGCCTGGAGGGGAACAGGAAAAAGAGCCATAAGGCTAACTGCTCTAGTTTCCTTGGAGGGAGGGTCTCAGATTAGAATTATATATCTACAACCTCCCTCAAAATTGCTGATCTATGGTAAATTATTTTTAAGTTTAAATTGCTCTCATGGTTTCTCTCTAGTATCAGAGGAGTGCTTTATGCTTATATCCAAAGACTTGACTCCCCTTTAAATGTTATTTACACAAAAAGGGAATAGAGAATAAATTCATTTATCCAAGCCAATAGCAGATAGAAATCAGAGAAGTTATACAGTTTAGTCTGTATCAGACAACATGCAGAATAAATGTGCCCTCTTACTAAGAGTGAGATATGAGAGAGAGACAGACATACAGAGACTGAGACAGAGAGACAGAGACAGAGAAAGAAAAAGAGAGAGACAAGCAGATAGAAAGTGAGAGAGATGGAGACAGAGAGTACTCAATTTCACCCAAGGGACATCCCCCAAACTCTTTAGGAAAACAAACTGGAAATCAGGGATTGTTGAGGAGCTGCCTCTTCTATATGTTTGCTATTTTCTCTCTCTCTCTCCAGAAGTCTCCCTGAAGATCCTGAATGGTTTCTCTTTTTATGCTAGAGGTCAGAAGATCTTTCCACTCCTAAATTCTTATGGCAACTCCACCCCTCATATAGGCACACAGCATTGAGTAATCATTCTCTTCACCAATGAGAAAAGTCTTATGTGAATCCATCATGTTTGACATATTTATATTTTACATTGTATTCACAAATATAAGGTGTTATTTGGTTCTTATTGTCTAAATTCTGTTTAGAGAAGCCAATCAGCTTCCCTATCTCTCCAACTGGATAAACAATCCACACCCAATAGAGCACTGAAAACTTAACTTCAAATTCTGCCCTAAATGTCTACTAGCTGTGTGATCCTGGGTAAGTCACTTAACCTTTCTCAGTCACTGTAAAATAAACGTAATAGCACCTCCCTCACAAGTATTATGATGAGGATCTAATGAGATAGCTTATGTAAGGCATTGTGAAAAATGTAAGGTGCTGTATAAGTGCTAGCTACTATCATAATTATTATTATGTAGCTCTTGAATAAGAGTCCTTCCTTTCAACCTAACAGATAAGCCAAACAAAGTTTTATTACTGAATTTTTTCTTAGAAATTGAAAAAAAGGGAGTGGCTAGGTGGCACAGTGAATAGAGCACTGGCTCTGGAGTCAGGAGGGCCTGAGTTCAAATCCAGCTTCAGACACTTAACACAAAAACTAGCCATGTGACCTTGGGCAAGTCACTTAACCCCAATTGCCCTGGCCCCCCCCAAAAATTTTTTGAAAAAAAGAAGAAAGAGGAAGTAAATAATTTGTGTGTTGAATTTCACTGTCTGAACTATTTTGGGTTTCACTGGAGTCTGGTATACATAAGTATTTTGAAATTTAACATAGCACAAGTAAGCCCTTCCAAAATCCTGAACTTGTCTCTAAAATTTGGGAGGACTCTTTTCCATCTGATCTTTCCTTCCCCTGCATACCAGCTAATGGCAGTCGAATTGGTACAAATTTAAGAATCATATTGACTCTGGTGAAATAGAAATTGAATTGGGTCCTTAAGCTTTTTCTTATTCCAGTCACTTTAGGATATCTTTGCTTTCCATTTTAAGTCACTCAGAGTGCCACATATGCTAAGTATTAGCTGGTGAGGATCAACTTCTTGGTGTCAGATGGGACCCCAAACTGAGGAACAGAAATATACTGACAAAAGCTGGCCTACTTCTATTTCCAAATAACTTGGCAACTGAAAAGGGTGAAAATCTCATTATAGAGACATCTGTCCTGAGATACTAGGCCAGAAAGGTTTGGATAATTTTGAGAAAGTTTAAATAGTACACAAAATTTTAATTAGTGTTTCAGATTGCAAAATTTATTTGCTGTCTATATGTTAATTGCACATTCCAATGTCTTCCTCTTTGACCCGTACCTTCCCAAAATGAGAAAGGTAGCTTGGTTAACATATATATGTATACATATATGTATACACACACACCTACATACACATACACATACATAAAACTTTGAATTGAATTTAAAATATAAATGATCATAAATAAGTTAACAATGGACTCTTGACTTTTCCAATGTGTATAAGACAGCTTCCCTATTGATTCTTTTATGTACAGTGTGCTTTCACATATTCTATGATCACTGCTGTTAAGCCTGTGTTAAAGTTTTCCTGTACATTAAAAGATGACTTGAATACCAAAATCAGACTCTGACTACTTTGAAACTTCCATTGGTGAATAAGGAATTTTTTGTGGTTGTGAATCTCTCCCCCCTTCCTCTCTCCTCTGTCTTCCAAGGCCAACCCTGCCAATAGTGTCCAGATCCCAAACCCTTCTGTTTCTTCCAGCTCCATTTTCCCTTAGTTATTTGCTTGCTTTTCAACATCTTTAGTCTCTCCCTTTCTTCTAGATTCTTCCTCTCTGCCTCAAAATACATAGACAGTTTTCTCCAATTTGAAAAATATCCTTGGTCCAACTGTTCTGTCTAGCTGTCAATCTCTTGCCTCCCTTTCACTTTTAGACTGAATTGAGCCAACTAGTCAAGCTCTATTTCCACTCCACTAACTCTCTCCTTAACCCCTTGGAATCTGACTTCTCCCCATCATGGAAGCTGTTCTTTTGAGATTTATATTGTACTTCCTAATCATCTAATCCATACCATTTATTCAGTCCTCATTCTCATTGACATCGCAGCAATACTTGACTCCATTAACTACCCCACCCCTTCATTTAGCAGAATTTCCAGATAAGAAAATCCAAGAGTCAGGAGGATACACAGAGTATTGGATCTCCACCAGCCATCTACTAGGAAACCAGATCCTACCCAGCACAAGCATAATGCTATTTGCCCTGACAGTGCCCACTTTATCCTCATGAGGACCTGGACACTCAGAGACCAAGATTAGAACTCCCTGCTCTGGGGGGATTAATCTCATTAGTTTTGGTAGTCTTTCCCGGGTTGAGTCCTAATTGGCAGGTGAATGAACAAAAATTCACCTAACTCAGTCTTGCGATATCCTAATCAGCTTCTTTGTCTTTATTACAGTTAACCCTCTCACATCACAAGGTTTAGGGAAACAGTGCCCCAGAGATCTAGAAAATCTATGTAAAATGTTTTGGCTCTCCCTTCGCACCAGAGAAGTCTGAATAATTATGGTATTAAAAGATAAAATAGGTTGATATATAATATCCATTTCTGAGTTTCTAAGCTTTTTCTATGTTATCTGCTAGTCTGTGTGTTGTCTGTGACTTCAGCAAAACTCCTTCCAAAATTTCCCACTTAATTTCTTATGCCAGCCTGTGATATATTAAAATCACGATGGGGAAAGTTGCCATGTGGAAAGGATAACTGTATTTACCTTTTTTATTTACAGTATCATAACATTGATTCATATTGGGTTCACCATCCAATTATATCCCCAGATCTTTTCCCCAGAAATTCTCTTTTAAGGTTCACTTTCTCTTTTTATATTACACAATTCACATCTTTGTTGCCATATGTACTGGCCTCTAGGTCATTATTTTCTCAAATAATTTATTAGGCCCCCAGTTTTATTCTCTACCTTAACAATTACCCTTCACATTAAAGGATTTCAATATACATTCTGATAGGTCCTCAAATATCCTGGCCTTCCAATTCACTAATGTCCTCAATTCTTATGGCTTGGCATCTTCATTCTATCTCAGTCATCCATAAGGATGGTCTTATCTTAGATCTCACCCTCACCAGTCTGTCCCACTCACATTATCCTAATCTCTGAAATTTGCCTCATTGAAGAAAAAACCGTCCTGCCTTTCCATCTCTTCCACTATCCCACTCCTCATAAATCCATACTTCCTATAGGAAACTGCTTTAAGGTCTCTTAATTGCAAATCAATGGCCTTCCATCAGGTTCTTATCCTTCTTGAACTCTCTGAAACTTTTAACACCATTGGTCACCTCCTTCTCCTAAACCTTCAGTCTCCTATTAGCTTTCATGCCAAAGCTGATGGAAGCCCCTGGATTTTCCCATACTTCTCTAACAAGTCCTTCCTACTTCTTTCACTGTATAATCACATTCTATTTCTTAACCCTGCTTGTCTCCTGAGTTTCTGCATTGGGTCACCTTCTTATTTTCTTCTTTTTTTTACTCTCTCTGGATAAGATCATCACCTGCCCCTATGAATTCAGTTGTGATCTCCATGCCAAATGGCTCCAAAATCTATATGTCTACTTGTAATTTCTCTCTCTCTCTCTCTCTCTCTCTCTCTCTCTCTCTCTCTCTCTCTCTCTCTCTCTCTCTCATCCCTGAATCACCAACTCATTGAAGAACATATCCACCTGTGTATCCCACAATATCTCTAACCCAACATACACAAAACAGAACTCATCTCCATGCCACCCTCTAAAATGCCCAGCCTCCAAACTTCTCTATTTCTGTCCAGCCACCCAGGTTTACAACTCTGGAGTCAGCCCTGAGCCTTCTCTCCTTCCTCTCCACCTATTTCCAAGCAGTTGCTAGGTTTCTTTGATGAAACCTCTACATTATCTCTTAAATCTGTTTCTTCTTTATCATGTGGTCACTATCCTCTTTCAGACTACCATCACCTGTCACCTGAAATTTTTTAACTGATTCCTGATTGGACTATTTGAAATCACCAATGAAATATTCAATCTTTCTCCCATGGTTTTACAAGGTGTAGCAGCAAGCACCCCAACATCCCCAGAGTGGCTGCCAACACAGGTTCTTAGATCTGCTTTTCAAAAGGAAAGCAACTCAAAATGGGTTAACAAGCTTACTTTAATCAAACAAACATACATTACCTAGTTCAGGGGAAAAAGGTCAGTACCCCAAACTTCAGAGTTACAGAACTTACAGATCAAACAGGCTTCCAAACTGTCCAACCATTATATCAATACCAAATCACAGTTACCAGAGAGGGAAGCATCAACATCTGGGTTTTCAAAGCCGGGGGGCTCTCAACAACGGCTTCCCAGAGTCTCATCTGGTCAAATCACACAACACTTCTCAAAGTGAGCCCCAAAGCAAAGCCTCTCCTCAGGGCTTATATAGCCTTCTCTTGGCTCAGAGAATGTAACAACCTCCTTGACCCACTGCCTAATCACAAAGTATCAAGGTGTGGGCTTTCCTGAAAAACAAGCCTCCCACCACAGGCTCCAGGTGCACTTAAGCTAGGGGCAGGGAAGATCTTTAAATTTGCATTTCCATTACACAAGGGTGAGTAACCTTCTGTCTTGTGAAGTTTGGATTCAGTCAAAGGGTCACACTTGAGGACCACACATGCCTTGGGATACAGGTTCCCCAACCTGGTTAGGAAATGAGGAACTATGCTGAGAGGAAAAAGGTAGGTTCACACTCAGGTAATCTGAATCAATTGCTAGGGAACAAGAAAGAGAACAGAGTTAAGAAGCCAGATTCTAAAAAAGTAAGCCAATGTCAATTCTTGAGAATACAATACAAAGAAATGACAAAGGCTTTAGTAATATGGGGTTTGACTCAATAAGCAGTGCTTCTTAGACACAATCAGGAACAAGTATACCCACCCCCACCACACTGCACTACTGGCTCATCTCCTTTTTAATTCTCTTTCTCTCTCTGGGTTCAAAAAGGACAGTGCAGTGTGTATGCTCTGAACTACTTATAAGAAATTACCAAAATTGCAGAATCTCTAATTGGCTCAGGCCAATTAGAGGGTAAGACTAAGAAATCTCTTCTTCCATAAGCTTGCTTCTCCTCTCAGTTTTAAAACTTAGAAGCTTAGATAAAAGCACTATTAATGGCCACTCCACTTTTTAGCTATGTTAAGCATCATGTAAATGCTGATAAATATTCAAACAAGATTTATAATAGAGTTTGCAGCTAAAGTCACCTTTCTCCTCTTCTGTATCCTCATTCTGTATCCTCTTCTTCCCATTGGTTGCAGAAGAAAGTGACTGAGATGTCAACTCCAGGTACCGATTTTCCCAGTACTTTCTTCTGGGTCTTCATTTTAGTGATTTCCATAACTGCTGATTTGACCTGGTCTCAGCTCCAGGCCCCTTCTGTAATATACCTTCCTCCTTTCTCTTAATCTCCAGTCTGCACACATATCCACTCATATCTCTCCACATCCCCTTTCTGGCAACCCAACATTTGAGTGGAACTTCTTTTCTCCAGGCCATGGAATGTTTTTATCAGGAGAGCTCCAAATTAAGC
Organism: Gymnobelideus leadbeateri; assembly: GCA_011680675.1. Taxonomy (NCBI): domain Eukaryota; kingdom Metazoa; phylum Chordata; class Mammalia; order Diprotodontia; family Petauridae; genus Gymnobelideus; species Gymnobelideus leadbeateri. Next base: position 141,675 of record WOXC01004916.1, on the reverse strand, counting down.
TTGTCCAAATTTCTGTGAATAATATAATGCAAAGATTTTCTATTTTCCCTGGAAGTTCCTTCAGATCTCTGTGGTGATGAGGAAGTCCTCCTATGTCTCTGTGATTTAGAGTATGGACAGCCAGGGCTACATAATGAAGTACTCTCCTGATTGATCCATCTGAGGATAATTGTAAACTATTAAGTCTCAAGCCCCTCAGTTAGGTAATGAAGAAGCGTAGCATGACAATGGGAAAAGACTAAGTCATGGTCAGGATGTGTGAGTCAACTGCTAAGGAAGAAGGAAAGGATTGTAGCCAAAAGAGCCAGGTTTAAGCAAACAAGCAAGGTTCATATCTGAAAAGGCTGCAACAAAACTACAAGGGTTGAAACAAAAGTTTATGGGGCTGGGAGAATCAGAGAAGTTATTCTCAAAGACTTTAAGCTAGTCATAAGGGGGTTTAGGTAAAAGGAAAAACATCTTTCTGAAACCTGGCTCTGGCAGTTACTGGGAAAGGTTGAGTGCTCTTGTGGCTCACAGAATTTTTGAGTTTGGAAGGACTTCAGAGGCTATTAAGTCCATCCTATTCTGTAAGGGAATCCCCACTCATATATACCAGGCAAGTGACCCCCTGCCCTCTGCTTGAAGACCTACAGTGAGATCCTTCACTTACTCCCTCCCAAAGCATCCACTTCTACTTTGGGAAAGCTCTAATAGGTAGAAAGTGTTTCTTGGCATACAGCTTAAATTTGCCCTTCTTCAATATCTACTCATTACTTTTGGTTCTGCCCTTCAGAGACAAATAGAAAAAATCTAGTCACTTTTCTACATGGCAGTCCTTAAAATACTTGAACATAGCTATTGTCCCCTCTTTTCTTTGTTGTTGTTCAATTGTGTCTGACTCTTTGTGATCCCATTTAGGGTTTTCTTGGCAAAGATACCTGAGTGATTTGCCATTTCCTTCTCCAGTTCATTTTACAGATGAAGCACCTGAGGTAAACATGGTTAAGTGACTTGGCCAGGGTCACACAGCTAGTAAGTGTCTAAGTCTGAATTCAAACTCAGGTCTTCCTGACTCCAGACCAGGTGCTCTATCCACTAAAAAACCTACCTGATCTTCTCTACATTAAGCATTCCCTTCTTCAACTGATTCTTATTTGGCATGAACTCATATCCCTCTAACATTGTGATTAACTCTCTCTGATTGTTCTCTAGATTATCAATGATCCCTTTCAAACAATGGCACCTAGACCTAAACACAATACTCTGGATGTGATCTGACCAGGGCAGAGTACAGCAGAACCATCACCTCCTCATTTCTGGAAGCTATATTTTTTTAATGCAGCCTATGACTGTGTTAGCTTTTTTGGCTGTCATATACAATGTCAACACAAGCTGAACTTGTGTTCCACTAAGACCCTCAGCTCTTTTTCTGAAAAGTCAACCATTTAAATACATCTATGTTATCATCTAGCACATGTTTTTTTTCACACTAATAGTATGAAATATTTTATCAAATGCTTTTCTAAGATCTAGGTAAATGACACCCATAGTATTTCCATCATGTACAAATTCAGTGACTCTGTTGTCAAAATAGGAAATAAAGGTTACTATACTTCCTGATGGAGTCGTGCTGGTCTTTTGTAATCTATGCTTCCTTTTCTATACATTCACCATCTCTTTAATGATGTGTAGTAGTAGGTGTCACATGAATTGAACTTTAAAGGAAGACAGTGATTCTAAAAGACAGGAGGGGGGAAGGAGTATAATCCAGTTATTGATCAACACGAAGATGGGAGATAATGGAAAGATGATGGATGTAAGATGCTGTAGAGGTAGAATCCACAAGATTTGACAGCTGATTGATGAGGGAAGAGGCAAGATTTCTCAGAGATTGTAAGCTTGAGTGACCAGGAGGATAATGATGTCCTCAATAAAACTAAAGAAGTCTGGAGGAGATATTTTTTTCTCCCAAAACATAATTAATTCTGTATTGGACATATTGCATTTGATATATCTATGGAAAATTCAGATGGAGATTTCCAATCAGCATTTGGCGATACAGGGCTGAAATTTAGGAGACAGATTTGAACTGGATTTGTTCATTTGGGAGTCATTGGCATGGGATTAATAATTGAAACTTATAAACTGATGGTATCTCTAAAAGAAAAGTTATAGAGAAAAAATAGCCCTAGATAGAATATTGGAGTACACCATTGTTGGGAGAAGGACATGAATGATGACCTAGCAAATGAAACTCAGAAGGACTTGTAGGGAATACCAGTAGGGAAAGAGTCAAAAAAAGGACAGTGGGGTGAGATCCAAAGGAAGAGAGTATATCCTGGTCAATGTGATGGTGCAGGGTCAATAAAATAAAAGAAAAACCACAGAGAATTAAAAAAGAATCAGGACTGAGGAATGAATAACCATTGAATTTAGGAGGTAAGAGATTATTAATTAGTTTGTTAAGAGCATTTTCAGTTAAGTGGTAATTCAAGTTTCAGGGGATAAAGAAACATGGAAGTGGGGAGGGTGAGTAAGTGGAGACAAGTATAGATGGCTTTTTTTCTAGAAGTTTGTTTGTGAGAGATATGATAGTCCCTTAAGGTGACAGAAGGTCAAATGAAGTATATTTTTTTAGAGTTAGGAGAGAACTGGGTATATTTGTAGTTCAAAGAAAAATCTAAATAGGTTAAAGAGAGACTGAAGATTGGGGTGATGCAAGCTCCCAGGGGAGATAATGAGCATTTAACTTCTCTGGGTCTCAGTTTCTTCACTTACAAAGAGAGGAGTTGGGGTTTGGACTTTTTGACTTCAGAGGTCCTTCTAGTTCTAATATTCTGTACCTCTGTGACTGTGATGAAGAAGGGTATCATTGAATCATAACATTCCAAAGGTAGAAAGGATTTGAAAAGTCATCTACTCCAGTTCTTTGTATGATGCCTGAATCTTTTCTGTAACATTCCTGCTAAGTGTTCTTTCAGAGCTAACTTGCAAACCTGGAGTGACAGGAAACCAGGCATCATGAAATAGTTCATTTCATTTTGGGGCAATACTTTTCTGTTTAAAAAAATGTTTCTCACATTGAGCCCAAATTTGACTCCACATATTTGCACCATCCTATTTCTACACTTTAAAGTTAGAATAAATTTAATTCTTTCTCAATATGGCAATTCTTAAAATCTTCAAAGACAGTATTGAATTTTTTGAATTTGTTTGAATTGTTTCAATTTCCTCTTTTCCAGGGTAAAAATTCCCAAATTCCTTCAATGAATTTCAAGCCTTCTAAACCTCTTTGAGTATCCAGTGAAGAGATTTTCTCAGCATCCTGGATTAGGCATTGGACCAAAAGACATGTGGCATCCTTAAAAGTTAACCCAGGTACAACCCTTCTGGAAAGCAATATGGAATTATACATGAAAGTCACTAAACAGTGAATGCCCTTTGACTTGTCAACTCTGTCACCACTAGGCCTATATCCAAAAGAGATTGAAAAATGAGAAAATGTCCTGTATGCACAAAAATATTTATAGCTGTTATTTTAAAAACATATATGCATATATTTTTTTTCAAAAATTACACTTTAAACAATTTTTAACTTTTTTTTTTAACATCATGAGTTCCAAATTCTATCCTTCCTTCCTGTCCTCCCATATTCCCCTCCCCCCTCCCTAAGATGGTAAGCAATCAGATATAGGTTATACATGTGCAATCATGTAAAAATATTACTATATTATTCATTTTGTACAAGAAAACTTGAATAAAAGAAAAGAATGAAAGAAAGTGAAAAATAGCATGCTTGAGTCTGTAGTCAAACAATATCAGCTCTTTATCTGGAGGCAGATAGCCTGCTTCATCATCATCAGTCCTTTGGGGTTTTCTTGGATCCTTGTGCAGCTGAGAACAGTTAAGTCATTCACAGTTGATCTTCATACATATTGCTATTACTGTGTACAATATTCTCCTGGTTCTGCTCACTTTGCTTTTTTGGCTGCTCTTTTTGTGATGGCAAAACAACAGTAACAAAAACTAAGGGGATATATAGCAATTGAAGAATAGCTGACCTGAATTGTGGTATAGGATTGTGCCATGAGAAAATAAATGATTTTGGAAAGAGATAGAAAGACTTATATGAACTGATGCAGAGGGAAGTGAGTAGAACCAGAATAACAATTTATACTATAATGTCAATCTTCTAAAATTAGACAATCTTGTGAACTTTTATAAACTGATGTAAAAAAGAATGAACAGAACCAGAAGAATGAAATTTTACAATGAGATTTGTTGTTGTTGTTCTTTGGTCATTTTAGTCACGTCTGATGCTCCAGAACCCCACTCTGGGATTTTCTTGGCAAACATGCAGCAGTGTTTTGCCATTGCCTTCTCTAGATCATTTTATAGAACTGGGGCAAACAGGGTTAAATAACTTGCCTATGGTCACACAGCTAGTAAGGATTTGAAGCCTGACTTGAACTCAGGTCCTTTTGACTTCAGAGCCAGCATTCTATCCACTGTGCTATCTTAAACAATACTCTAAAAACAAAGAAGTTTTTAAACTGTAAGAAGTCTGATAAATTGAATGACCATTCATGATTCCAATGGAGTGGATGAAACACATGTTTTCCATTATAGAGAGGTGATAGATTTAGGGTGTAGAATGAGACATATATAATTTTACATACAGCCATTAAGGAAATTTGCTTTGCTTTAATCTTTGTATTTGTTAAAAATAAATTTGTTCTTCCTTTTATTTTTCCAAAGGAAAAGTAGATGGGATGGAAATATATATATATATATATATATATGTATGTATGTATATATATTTCAATTAATTAAAAAAATAGTACAATGCTACATATGTGGAATGCCCCCATGCCCTTTCAGATGAGATCACTATATTATTGGTTTTATTTAATTATTTTACTTTGTTACAAGAGACTTCTCAGAAAGTAAGAATAATGTATAAATGTTTATACTGTAAAAACAAAAAATCTTAATAAAACTTAAAAAAAAAAACAAAGGAAATCTGGACTTATGCTATAGGGTGATGCAAGGCTTACACGTTATCCCAATACTCAAAGGTTTTGACAAGGGAGCGTCCTTTATAGAGGATTTTCAGAAGTATAGATTCCACTGAATCCTAGCCAAGATTTTGACATTTGATTTCATCAGGTTTAAACTATAAAAAAATGTTACCACAATATGGTAGTGATTAAAAACTATCAAAAAAAGCTTCTCATCCTCAAAGGAAAAAAGGAATATCTAATTCAAACTATATCATTCCACTAATGAATAATGAATTGATTATTTATTGTATTTTATCTGTTATCTAGACTGCAGATATGCTATTTTTAAAAGAATATCTTTTTAAAAAATGACACACTATTAACTAATGAAATTGATCAGCATTTCGAAAGATCAATTAATTTAAAATCTCTTATCTCCAAATTTCTCTACCACCATATCCCTTTATAGTGGCTATTACATTTTAAATATTAGGAATTTAGTAGGTATTCATTGAATTTTATTTATTGAATTAAGTCCATCAGGGTCTCACAACTCCCTATTATTTTGCTGAGTCGGTTTTAATCATGTCCCAATATTTGTGATCCCATTTGGGGTTTTCTTGGCAAAGATATTGGAGTGATTTGCCATTTCCTTCTTCAGCTCATTTTATAGATGAGGAAACTGAAACAGAGTTAAGTGACTTTCCCAGTGTCACACACTAGTAAGTGTCTGAGGTCAGATCTGAACTCATGAAGATGAATCTTCCTGACTCCGGGCCTGGTACTCTGGCCACTGTGCCACCCAGCTGCCTGTCTCCCTACTATTAGGGTTCTATAACCTCAGGTATAGAGCAGAGATTGGTTAAGAAGGTGTCAAGGGCAATAGAACACAAACTTCCAGAGGACAGTTTTTCTTTGTATTTGCAGTCCCTGGCATAGTGCCATTACTCTCATAACAAATATTTATGTAGCACTTTAAGGTCAGTCAGTGGCTAAGCCTATGTGTTAGACACTATGGTAAACACTGGGGATGCAAAGAAAGACAAAAAAGATAGTCTCTGCCCTCAAGGAACTCACAATTTACTAGGGGGAGAAACCATAAGCAAAGAAATATGTGCAAGCAAGGTTTGTGCAGGATAAATAGGAAATAATCAGCAGAGGGACCACTCTAGAACTCAAAGCTATTGAGAATATGATATTACAACATCCATTTTGCAGCAGAGAAAATTGAGGATTAGAGAGGTTAAGTGATTTGCCCAGAGTCATGAAGCTGGGGGGTGGGGGTAGGGAAGGAGGTGATGGGAGGCAGAAAGTGTACACTAGGCAGAGCAACAGATTTGGAGTCAAGAGAACTGGATTCAATCCCTGACTCTTCTCCTTACTACCTATGTGACCACTAGCCAGAGTGGTTTGGGCTTAAGGGGTGGTACTTGGAAAGAAATCTAGACTGTAAACCCCAAGATGTCTTTCAAGGTTTAGCAATAGGTTCCAGCCCAAGCCTCACTTGGCCATTGTTTGGGCCCTGATGGTTCAGTGGTAATGTAAATAGTTATTATTTCTGTTTTGGCCAGAAACACTGAGGGTCTTCCCCTCCTAGGTTGATTTTTTTTTTTTTTTGGACTAGGTAAAAGAGGTCATTCTTCACCTCATTTCTTACCTAGTCTTAATCACTGAATGGGTGTTGCCTCAAACAAACTGAGACCTGAGAGAGACCTTAGCTTAAAAAGGATGCACCTAGGGCCATCTCTAGTCATCCTGATCTATATCTTGCCTCTGAACCCAGATGGCTCTGGAGGAGAAAGTGAGGCTGGTGACTTTGCACAGCACTGCCTCACTTAAATCCAGTTCACTTGCAAGTCATGACATCTCCTTCCTGATGTCATGGTCCTTATCAAGAATGAAGGACAAACAACAACAATGTGACCACAAACAAGTCCTTTAACCTTTCTGGACCCTCATTTCCGCTTTAGTAAAATGAAAGAGTTGGAGATTAGATGCCTTCAAATATCCCTTCCAGCTCTAAATCTTTTATCCTATGACTGATCCAAAGTTCAGTGCTCTTTCTCCTATGCCAATATGCTTCATCACACATAGCAGACACTTAATAGTCTTCTCTATGTTTTTCAAATTGAATTAATGTAGTCACCAGAATCTTTGTGATACAGTCATGATTGTCCAGGTATTTGGGTATACTCTGTGTGCAAGACCTCAGTCATTGAACACAACTTTCCTGAGACCACATGCAATATATAGAGACACACTGGGAAATCTCCTAGAAAACTAGCTTCCCCAGAGCCATGTTGCCCTCCCATGTGTCTCTCTTGATCTGCCTCCTTGTGACACATTTTGCTCTTTACCCAGAATATTACAGCCAATTTGGGAAAAGAGGCTTAGAACCTGGGCTCACCCTATCACCTATGGCAACATGCCTGCAGTCACCCTCAGAGTGGGGGAGACTGGGGCATTAACGCTCTTCCTTACCCTGATCATAGCTCAGTTGCCTTTCTCCCCCAAATTGCTGTAAGGTTACAAATTCTTGTTCTGCTAGATGACATTGGGATCTAGTATATGCATTCATTGCATCATGTAATTATATTGACTGCTTCAATATACTTATAAAACCCTGGAAGTAGGAGGGGAAGGGGAAGGATTCAGACATTCCAAATGGGACAGGCACTTAATGCTATCTATTAGATACCAGTGTGGTAGAAGGTGATGTGTATCTCTTATCATGACATTCATCAAAGGAGTCAAATACTAACCCCACCAGCAGCTATCTGATTATATCTTTGGCTATACCTATAGCTATACTAGTAGCCTATCATTCAATTACTTGGAGTGCTTTCCTAAGGAAGAGCTCAGTCTAGTAACATGTGCTTACTTAGTCTTATATTGTAGTTCTCAAACTTTTTGTGATGGCAATGTTGTGGTCTATGCTTGCTGGAGCCCCGAAATTCCAGGGCAACAGATGCAGGTCCTACCTCAAAAGAATTCAACCCAAGCCTTCTTTCAGTCAGAGACAAGGTTTATTAATACACTGGTTGCAATGGGCGAGATTCTTAGTGAGTCTGTGTTATTGATCAGATTTTAAGAATCTGAGCATTTGCATCCCTGATGCAAGTGGGCCAGATTCTTAAGGAATCTGAGCACTTTCTGGAGGCAAGATGGACCTTTTATACAGAAGACTGTGGGCAGATCTGGATGTGATCTCGGAGCAGCTAAGTAGTGTGGGGTGACTGGGAGGTTACAGAAGGAGTCTAGATGGAATTAAGGAGTGGTGGTCTAGGGTGGGGCCACAATGAGAGTGCAGTTGGAAGGATTATTAACTGGGAAGGGCTGGGTGCCCCAGGGACCTGGGCCACATGGACCATCATTAACATACCATCAGCAGAATCTTTCACTTTACATGAAACATCAGTGGAAGGCTTTGCATTAAAAATCTTTTTTGAATAATGTTTTTAAATGTCTAAAATGAAAGGGACTACATAAAATAACTTCATTTTTATTGCACTTTTTCAGGTAATTTTTTTTTTCTGAACCTAACAATGTCACACACAATTTATATAAGAAGTATGCGATTGTTTGTTCTCAGTAGACGTTTTATAATTGGGAACAGTATTGCATATGATAGCTTACCTTATCAGTTTCAGGGCCCTGGAAACACTGGCTGCCCAGAGCCCATTATCATGGACACATGCTAGTAACAAAGAATAGGAAAAAGCTTACATACTGTTATCAAGGATGCCAGCTGTCATTTACCTTGTGATATAGCTTAATCACTATCTAAACCCTCTGGTGTTCATTGTGTTCCAAACCTTGTTCAACGTACAGCATGACCTGGCTCTTGAGACATAGCCAGGGACGCATACAACACAGGTAAATACAAAGACACACAGGGAAATCTATTCATAAAAAAGAAAGCCCTCCCTCTCATTTCCATCTTCCATCAGAATCACACTGTTCCTTCATGGAGAAATTGAACTTGGGTTATTATCTGTCTCTCCTTCTTCCAAAAGGATTCCTACAAATTGAAGTAGAAAGGATTAGCTTTCTGAAGTCCTGCCCCAAGTTCTGCTTCTCCCTACTTTTATCTGCTACCCGCAGGCAATTCTCAAAGGAATAGTTGCTGGAAAAGTCCTAAGGACCAGCCTATTCCCTCATATATCCAAGGGATGAATTTCATGTTAGTTTCCTTAGGGAATCATAACTCTGAGATCACAAACATCTCTTTTGAGGCATTAATGCCTATAAGCATGCAATGGCCCCCTCCCCCCTCAACTTCCTTTCAATAAAACTAATTCAAAATCTTATTCCATAGCTCAGGTATGACACCTTCAAGTATTATGGAATAAATGAGGAAAACATTCCATTATCTGAAAACCCAGATATCCTGGTGCTTAATACTTTTGAAATTTCTTTTCCATCATTTCCTTCAATAAACCCTGTGTCACAGAAATAAAATGGACAATTAACTCTTTGGTTTTTTTTTCAGTGAGACCCAAGTCTCTTTGATTAGGAGAAGCAACCAATCCCTACACATCAAAAGTGGAATAACTAGTTATATGTAACAAGAACTTGTAATTGTATCTAGGAATCCTATACACAGGGTGTATTCCATAACAACACACTGCAAAGAATTTCAAAAGTTCTCTATGTATAATGATGCTTAGTAAGCAAGGAACTATCTTGCATATTTAAGTGTTTTCACTCTACCAGCCAAATTAGTCCAGGCTTCTCATTTCCTGGCTAGGCAGCAGGATGCAATGACCTCGGCTTGAATGAGCATGCAACATATCACTCAAACAATGTGGGAGTGATGACTGGAGGTATAGCAGCTGACATGTCCTCTATGCCACTATTCTTGGAAACAAAGCAATTTGTAACATCTTTGAAGGGAGAGATGTGCAAGCTCAGTAATTCCAGTAAGAATGAATGTCTTTATTCTACCTGGGGAGCAGAATGACTTTAAGAATGAATTACAGAAGTATGAATATATGATATAGTTGAGGATATGGCAGCAGGCTGTTTTATTATTTAACACTTTGCTTCTTGTGGGTGCCCTAATGCTGAAATGACTATAAAAGGGTTTTCAAATTTGCTTCCTTAATCCTTTCTCATTTTCAAGGCAGAATAGGTACAGTATTAACTGCAGAGATGGGAGTCCTAATTTACATCTCCACAGGTAATTTTAAAAAGCGGATTCAACTTGATGAGACCTAAACCTAAATCACTTCTTTCTCTGGCTAAGTGGAAAAGCACTTGGCACTAGAGGCTGGCATACACCATCATAGATGAACTAAAGTGCTTTTCGCCGTGAGAATCATTCAGGCAGTCATTGACTTGAGAATTTGCTTTGGACCCGTCAGCCAGAAATAGATCTGTATAGCTATTTGGAAAGACGGTGTGGTTGACAAGTACAAGGCTACCAGTCAACATACTTTCAGGCTGCCTCTGATACTGATTTTCCTACATAGCCTTGTTTAAGTTAGTTAATGTAGATCTGCAAAAAGTATAGCCACCTGCCTTGTAAATTAAGTGAAACAGCAATGTAAAAATATCAACATACACAAAAAAAAGGAAGGGAAGACAAGAAGCAAGCAAGGACAGAAGAAAGGGAGAGGGGGGAGAAGGAGAGAGAGAGAGAGAGAAGGAGGGAGGGAGGAAGGAAGGGAAAATAGGAAAGGAGGGGAGGGAAGAAGAAATGGAAGAAAGGGAAGGGAGGAAAGAAAGAAAGGAAGGAAAGGAAGGAAGGAAGGCAGAATGGAAGGAAAGAAGAAAGGAAGGAAAGAAGGGAGGGAGGGAGGAAGGAAGTAGGGGAGAGAGAGGGGAGGGAGGGAAAGAAGGGGAAAAGGAAGGAAAGAAGAGAAAAAAGAAAGACAGAAATTCAACAAACTGAAAAATTAAAATTAACATAGCAACAATGTTATTTGAGCTAGCAGTTATGCTTAGTTAGAAATAACTGAGCTGTTTTAGTTTAAAAAGAAATAGTAATATTTCTGTGATCAACAGTAAGCATTATATATGTAGACTGTATTATAGTTCTATAATCTAAATAACATGACAGTACAGAGAGCTCTGGATGTGGAGACTTGTAATGGCAAGCAAAGGAGTACTTTGCTGCTTGTTTCAGCTATTCAAGTGCCTTTGAGCCTCACTTTCATTGTGTCAAGTCTTTGTTGGAAACAGTATATATTGTGTTGCCCTTAATAGGCCTAAGGGAGTTTGGAGACCTTCTCTGCCCTTAATAGGCCTAACGTCATCACATGGAGCCTACAGTAGGAGGAGCTTGCTGAAAGAGAAGAACAGGAAGGAGCAGAGTAGAGAAAAGCTAGAACACAAACTGGGACCAAACAGAGATAAGAGAAAGAATGTTTGTGATGTTGGCCTTCTGTCTGCTGTTCTGTCTACTGTTCTGTGTTGGTGTTGCTTTGTCAGACAGAAGCACACTGTGTGTTAATTTATGTTGATTTCTCAGACAGAAAGTGAATTGAGATGATAGCGCTGACAATGTATGTAAATATTGTTGTACCCTGTTGAGTTTTGTTTTCCTAGTAGCAGAAACTGTGAAGAGCTTAGGGTGGAACAGTCCCTGTGAGCTTTGATATAGAATAGGATCAGAGAGCTGCCTACTGTGAATCCAGGCAACAGGTGAATCCAGGAAGCATGGAAGAGCAGCCATGGGATTTGGAAGTCAGTCTCCAGGTAAGATAAAGAGACTTTACTTGGGTACTCAGTGCTGACTGATGATCTTGTAACTTACTGTGACCTAGGAGTGCATAGCCCTTGTACTTTCCACTACCCCTTAAGGATGACTGGAAGCCAGCCTTAAGTCAAGATGCAGGAAGACTTGACTTGGGTAGTTAGTGACTAATGGGATTGTGACTTACTGAATGATATGTTTTGTTTAAGACTATGTGGCCACCTTAGTAATAAGTTGCTATGTTATATTGTTGCGAATGCTGTGCTTTAGTTTCTTGAATGTTTTGCTTTAGCTTTTTGCTTAATAAATAGAGAGTTCACTACACTATGGCATTAGATCCTTAGAGTTATTCATAGCAGCAGTCCTCAGGAGAGCTGCTTGTGATTGGTTTTACAAGCCTGAAGACCCCAACCCTCTGCTGCTTTAATACTGGTGTGTTCTTGAGGAAGTTATTTCACTTCTTTGGACCTCAGTTACTTCCTCTATAAAATGAGTGTTTTGAACTCAATTGTCTCTAAGATCCCTTCTATTTCTATATTATGATATTGATTTTTATAATAAGTAATCCTTAAGGCTCTTATTTTTCTTTTAGTCAATACCACAGAACTTAGTGCATAATTACATATTATCTTATATTCTTTCATGTGCATTGTTCTGGATTGTAAGAACTAGATTGTAAGTTTGTTGAGGACAGGAAGCAGGTATATTTCTCTTATAATGAAAAGCTATGGTTATTAACCATAAAGACAATCTCAAATAAGTGTGAAATCAAGGCAAGGCAAGGTGATCAACTTTTATTAAGCAATTACTATATGCAAAACACTGTGAGTAAGTCTGTAGGGGAGATACACTTAAAACCAAAAAGAAAGACAGTCCCTGCCCCCAAGGTACTTAGAATTCTGATGGAGGAACTGAAAAGGAAAGGGAAGAAGAATCAGTGTAGACTTCCATAATCAAATTTCTAAGATGTACACACAATAATGTTCTTGCCCCTTAACTTTCTACTTACATCAGTATAGCTGATCTAAACCAGAAATAGGAATGGTGACTGGGGTCAGGAAGATTACATGAGAAGAAAGCAATTTTGCTTCTTTGGGTTCTAAGGAGAAAGATGTCTTTACCATTGTATTCTTAAAGTGTTAGAAGAGCCCTTTGGGCTTATCTAGTCCAATCTTCTGCTTAGTAGATGAATCTTTTCAACAGCTCTGAGAAGTGGTCTTTAATTATTTGACCATCTATATAAAAAGGAAGTAATTACTTCACAAGGCAATCAATTTCATGTTGGGGCATCTAACTCTACTTGTTATTATGTTCTTCCTCATAGTGATCCAAAATCTGCCTCTGTCCTGTGGAGTTACACAGAAAATGTTTAATTCTTCTTTAATATGGAAGTCCTTATAATTACTGCCCTTGGACATCATGTTCCTTCTTGGGGTCTCTTCTCCCTAGTCAATGTTCCATTTCTTTAAACAAGAGATAGTTTGGAATTCCCTCATCATTCTAGCCCTCCTCCCTGCATGTGCCCTAGTTTTTTATCAAAGCATCTTCTAAAATGGTTTCCCAAACTGTACTTAGTACCACAAATGTGGTCTATCCATTGCAGAATACTCCCCTCAGATGTTGACCCTATTGAAGTGACAATATCCTCACCATCAATTTACCTCTACGTCTGAAGTCTGAGTGAAGGTAGAGGTTTTGTATTTTTGCAGTTTTGATTTTTATTCATGTGTTTAAATTAAATTAAAGTCTGCCTGGAACTATGGTTTCCACTTTATATTCTGCTGATGCATAATAACATTATTGTGCCAGGGGAAAATATTACTAAAACTATAGGAAACTTCAAATTCTAATGGCTATGCTAATTCTGCACACAACCATGAGGGTATGTTGCCCCTGTTATGTTGGATTGTATAATGTATGTATGGGGGTGGTTCTGTATTATATGGAAATGTGTAATGTACACCAGGGTTTATTACTACTGAAGGGAAAAAATATCATGTAACTATCATATAGAACAAGAGAGCATAAGTGAACACACCAGTATATTTATTATCTATGCTTAGCACTCATGTTTGACAATGTAGCTGCTTTGGGCAGACTGGTGAGGCATTTACTCAATGTGATGACAAATAATAAATAATACAAATTATATACAAAGTGATTTTGGGAAGCAGGGAAGACAAGTAAAAGAACAGATCAAGAAAGACTAGGTGCCCGAGCTATATTTCAGAATAAATTAGGAATTTTACAAAGCACAGATGAACCAAAGACAGTATTCCAGGTATGTGGGACCACTTTTACAAAGGTACAGAAGTGAGAGGCAGAATGAAATGTCCAAGTGAGAACTAGTAGCACAGTTTGGTCAGAATAAAAAGTCAGAGAATCTGGGGTACAAGTATGGGAATGTACGAAGGGCCCAGACAACTTTCCCTGCCAGGTCATTTTGGTGATTTGTGTATGCTTAGGCAAGGAAGTCTATTGTTGCAGAAGATGTGTTGAGTTTTGTAGTTAGAATGCTCACAGGACAATATGAACTAGGATGTTCCTTGCCAAAATATTGTAATTCTTTGTCTTATTCACAGAATCACACAATCTCAGAGTTGGAAGATACCCCAGAAGTAATCTAGTGTAGACATACATGAAGACTCATCTACATTACATACCCATAAGTGATTGTCCAGCCTTTGAAGGCCTCCAGTCAGAAGAAACCCATTATCTTCCAAGGCATCCCATTCCAATTTTGTTAAGAAAGGGTTTCCTTCTGTCACTGCTACTATACTAGTGTAAGCCCTCATCACCTCCTGCCTGGACTATTGCAATAGCCTGCTGGTGGGTCTACCTGCCTCAAGTTTCTCCCCACTCCAAGCCATCCTCCATTTAGCCAGTAAAGTAATTTTCTTAAAGTGCAGGTTTGATCATATCACCTGCCTACTTAATAAACTATAGTGGCTTCCTTTTGCCTCCAGGAGTAAATACAAAATACTCTTTGGTATTCTAAACCCTTCATAACCTAACTCCCTGCTAGCTTTGTAGTCATCTTATACCTTACTTCTCAACTTGTACTCTTCAGTTTGATGACACTGGCCTCCTGGATTTTCCATGAACAAGACACTCCGTCTCAGTTCAAGGTGTTTTCTCTGGAGGTCCCACATGCCTGGAATGCTCTCCCTTCTCCTCTCCAGTTACTGGCCTCCTAGGCTTCCTTTAAGTTCCAAATAAAATCCCACCTTCAGCAGGAAGCCTTCTTTAACCCATCTTAATTCCTATGCTTTCCCTCTTCTTTATTTCCTATTTATCTTGTAAATAACTTGCTTTGTATCAGTTTATTTGCATGTTATTTCTCCCATTAGATTGCAGTCTCCTTGAGAGAAGGGACTGTCTTTTTCCTCTTTTTTTGACTCCCCATAGTTTAGCACAGTACCTGACACATAGTAGGCACTTAGTGAAAGTTTACTGATCGATTAAATTGTCTTTCTTTTTTTTGTTACTTCTACTAATGACCCCCTAGTGCTCTCCTCTGAAAAGAGGCAAAACAAATCTTGTCTTTCTTCTCTGTTTCAATACTTCAAATGCTTGGACCCTGCTAACATGCCTCCCTTATGTCTTTTCTTTTCCAAAGTTAATATTCCCAGATACTTCAACTGATCCTCAAATGGGAATGAAACAATGTGATACAGGGGATATGGCACTGGACTTGAGATCAAGAAGACGAGTTCAAATCCCACCTCGGACATTTGCCACCTCTGTAGCCCTGGGCAAAGAACTCAGCTCCAATGGGCTGGCCACATTGTTCAAATGCAAATGCACACTTGCCTAAAAGACTATTTTGGGCAGAAATCATACAAGGTAAGAAAATCAGAAAAGTGATACAAGACAGTCTCAAGGTCTCTCTGAAGAACCTTGGAAATGACTATGAGACATGGGAGGCACTGGCACAGGACAGTTCAGCATGGAATGCTGGCATCAAGAAGGTACTGTACTCTATGAGTAAAGCAGAATTGAAGTGTGAGATGGGCAGATTTAGAGATACCTCCCTCCCAAATGGTCACGAAATATTTGTGCCCAACCTGTGGTAGACCCTTCTGAGCTCATGTTGGGATGATCAGCCACAGTGAACATGCTGAATGTTGACCTGGACATTGTGATGTCCATTTGGTCCTCTCTGAGCACAAAGGACAAGCAACAATAGTCCCAGGCAGGTGGATTGCTTTGGTTTTTCTCATCAGTAAAATGGTGATAATCCTAACACCTAACTTACTGAATTGTGAGAATTCAGTGAGATAATATGTAAATTGCTTTGTGAGTCTTAAAGTTCTCTATAAAGGTTGCTTCCTAATGGGATAGCTCCTTAATGTCCTTCATCATCCTGATTACCATCCTTTTTATGTGCTTCAGTTTATCAATGTCTTTCTTAAAATGGGGTACCCAAACTGAACATAATACTCCAGATAGAATCTGACAGGGAAAAGTACATTAGTGCTACCACCTCCCTAATTTTGTGCACTCTGACTATTGAATTAATACATCTACCTTGGAACTCATCCATTCAGCTAGGCCCAGAGAACAGTGACTTGTCTGTGTGTTCTGAGAATAACAGGTACCCACCAATGAAGGACCTATTTGTTTGTCTTATATGTGAATGGTGGAAAGGAACTAGATAAGTGGCTTGGGTTATCATATTACAAGGAGCAGATATGGTGGATAAGATCTGGCAATAGGTAAGACTAAGAAGCCTCTTTCTGAGAATGTAGCTCTGAGATGCTCTCTATCTCTAATCTACTGCAACATCCAGGAAATAAATAAATGCTGTCATCTTCCACTATTCCCTTAGTACTCTATTTCTTCCCTATAACCCCAAATTGGATTTTAAAAAATTACTTTAACATTATGGCATCTTGATGATTTTTGACAAACTCTAGCTATGTCATTATCATGATAAGAACATGTATTTATAATATAAGTGACAATATAATGATTAGAGTCAGTTTCAGGTCTGTACTGGTGGGGGTAATTTTCTTAATCAGAAATCACAAGTCCAATTATTATCTGGATATTCTCTCTCTCTCTCTCTCTCTCTCTCTCTCTCTCTCTCTCTCTCTCTCCTCTACCCTCTCTCATCTCTCTACCAGGGCAGGTGAACAATTTAAAGAGTTGCCTGGGGGCATTGACAGGTTAAATGTTTTCCCTTGGATCCAGACCATCAGTATGTTTGAGGGATGGGACTTGAATTCAAGTATTTCTGACCTTGAGGCCAGCTTTCTGTCAAATGTAGCCTCACCTATCTATCTACTCATCTATCTATTTACTCTTACTTTCATCTACGTGTATATACATAACATTTTCTTAAGTTTACATCATAAATAGGAAGCTTGCTTTATATGACTTTCGTCTCTCAGTATTTAATTTTGGGGCAAGGTACAGTATCAAATGAAAATGTTTATTGCCTTTAACAATTAAAAACCACAATACAAAAAAAAAAGCATTGAAGGTTAAAAGCCACTGGTATTTAATCATCTCTATAACTATTTGCCTTGACTATGAAACACATTTTAATTTGGGTAGCTCTTTTATTGAGTTAATTAGATTTCATCTCCAGTTTTAATAACTTTTACATCACAGTAATTGAGAAAGATAAGAAATGTATGACAGGACTTCATCTGGATGTGTTCCAAGGGTCATATAATCAAAAATGGTGATTATTCTGTAACATTTTCCAATAAAAAAGCATTAGAATACAGCTATATGAACAATTATATGAGGAAACAAGTATGTCCATACTAAACACAAATGGGAGTGTTAGGAAATAGATATGTTGGATCAGGTCACATTTTCCCAGCTCCCCTCACAGCCCACACTGACCCATTATTAATCTCCACCTTTTTCTCCAATTCTAGAATTTCATGGCTAAGCTCAGTAATTTCTATGGGAAGCCTTATTTTTTTCCCACATACTTGTTCCAGCATGATTTGGTCATTGTTTAAGAGAATTTGTAACTGTAGGCAAGAATAATAATAATTTAAAACGTGGTTTTTATTAAACAAGAACTTTCTACTTTATTATAAATGAATAATAAAGCCATTGAATGCTAAAGCTGATTATGCAACAAACCTCAGCCAAGTTTTTAAAGAGGCAGAAGCATAATAAGAGTTTTAAAAGTCAGTTCTAATTTCTTCCCTGCCTCCAGGAACTCTTTGTCACTAGAAATATATTAGCTTGTAAAGGAAAAAGGGGAAAAAAAAACCCTGGCTAGACTGCAGAAAGTTGTTTTTAATCTTCTATATTGAATAGCATTTCATAGTCAATTCATACTTTCCACAAGTCCATTCATTTAATAATTACACCAGATTTTTGCATACATTTCTCTTTTGATACTGAAGATTTCTCATGTGACTTTATTTACTTAGCTTTTACCTTTGTGCTTCCCTTTTAAGAAAGTTCCACAAATATTGGCTGAATATTTTTTTTGTGTGTGTAATACACTTATTCCAGAAAGCTTTATGTCATGTATTTATTCTAAAAGGCTTATCCAAAATTATAGCATGAATAATAATGGCTATCTACTTTGCTGACTATGCTCTTCTAGGATTTTAATTAAAACTAAGCACTTTGGGTTAAGAAAGGGCCCCAACAGTGATTTGTTGGTAACCCTGAGAGCTATAAATCATTCCCTTACCTTCTACAAATCTGATAGTCTCATGAGCCTGAGAGGCAGTAATGCCAGCCTACTACTGTAAAATCTTGTGGCCTACAATGTAAAAACTATTTTACCTTATGCAACGTACTCAGATTTCAGTTTCTACATCTGCAAATGTGAAATGAGAATACTATTGACTGGGGAGGATATCAAATGCCTTGATTAAAAAGCACATTGAAACTATAAATCCTCTATCTAAATGCTAATTATGAACTGCTTTAGAATCTTTGATTAATGTATTTTCTGGAATCTGTTTATATAATACTGTTGAAAAGGTTTTCAGAAATATGATATTATTTTAGGAATGTAAAGGTTAAAATTGTAGGTGATAGATGTGAAGGGAAGAATAATTTATAGCAGCCTGGCATGACTTAGCATCAGGATAATCTGGGCTTATGTCCTACCTCTGACACATATTGATCTGTGACCATGGGCAAGTCACTTAACCTATTAGTAATTTCTTTAAAATCAATCAGTCCATAAACATTTCTTGTTGTGTTAGTCCTTTGTTCTTAAAGAGAACCACAACATCAGTGAATGATGACATGACTTGCAGTTGACTTGGATTTGAGTGAGGGAGGGTTGTGCAAGGTCACCAGCTTCGCTTTCTCCTCCAGAGCCATCTGGGTCCAGTGGCCTGATATTAATCAGGACAACTGGAGATGGTCAGGATGCAATGAGAGACCCTGAGTCTTTTAGGCTAAGGTCTTTTCAGTTATCATTTTGAGTGAGGTAACACCCATTCAGTCAACAGGCCTCTTTAAGAAGTGAATCTACGGATGGCCCTCTTAATAAAGGATGCAATGGCATGATAACATATACCTTGCATTGCATCAGTGATACAAAGGCAAAAGTGAAATTGCCCCTACCCTCAAGAAGCTTACATTCTAACATGGTAAATAAAAGATGCTGAGCAGCATTTATCAAGAATTTTCATACTGGGGCTTCCCCAACACTAATGAAATCACAGGTTTGCAATGACAGCAACAGTAACAACAACAACAGAATAATAAACAGAAGAAAATGGCAAAAAATGAAAGAATTAAGTAAAAGCCCATAGAGTGGAAAGGGAATTGAATTAAATGTACAACTTGTATCTAATCTGACAAAATTTGTACAAGTTGGGATCCATTTTGCTGAGTGGAAGAGAGGAGAAAGCAGGCTCATTATTCCATGGTGCCAGTGGTGCTAAGTCATTTAGTTATATTGACTGTACACCAGAAAGAAAAGGAGCGTTTCATATTTTCCTATTTGAAGGATAAAGGCTGCATAGATTGTATCAGCAGGAAGATCTTACAGAATGTCCATCTAGGCACTGACTTCCCAGCAAGGGGAAAACCAATTCAAAGAGGCCATGCTTGTTTATGCTTCTAGCAGAGAGTCTGAAGTTGTCCCCTTGGTTCTTTCTCAATAAAAAAATGTTATGGGAGATCTTGGTTGGTTCCTCTTTTTCTACCTTTTAAACTTACATATGTCTTAAAATGAACAAAACCTCTTTATTGTTCCCATTTGTACAAAAAGGGATTAACTCTGGGCTTTTTATTTGGTGCCTGAAAAATATGATTCATTGCAAAAAGCTGGGCCTTTTAGTGTGAAAAATGTTTCCATTGTCTCTTTAACAAAAGTGACAGGAAAGCTCAAACCCAGAATGAGTTGGCAAATAATGCTAAGAAAACAAAAATGCCCTTTTAAAGTCAGCTATGTCTAGTGTTATATGTTATTATATGTTGTTAAACATATTTTCACATTAGTCTGACATTATTCTTGGAGTGACACTAAAAAGGCCCAGGATCATTCACTTAGGATGTATCTGATGCACGATTCAAACTCGTGTCTTTTGCCTCCAAGTCATTCCTTCTATCTACTATACTACCTACCTGACTTTCAGAAAAGTCACTACTGCTCTAACTTAGTTCTCCTGGCCTGGATTAATTACATCCCAAGGAACTGAATGAATTTGAAGATAAGATAGGTGAACAAAGTGTTAGGAAAGTTTGAAGAATTGTGTGGAGTAAGAAGGTTGCCAGGGTGCAAAAGCTGAGCAAATGTTTGCCTGGTTTTCAAAAAAGAAGAGATACATCCTGTCAGCTACCGACTAGTGAGACTGATATCCCCCAACAGAATTCCAGAATGGATTACCAAGGAGATGGTTGGGGAACATCATTAGAAAGACAAATGATGAATCTTCTGTTTCCTGTATAGATTTATTTAGAGTTCATTTTCCTTTGTGATGGGGTTATTCATTTTTAAAATTGTTTATTTATTTTATTCTGAATTTAATAAATAAAACAAGCATTTCTGTAACATAGGATAGAAAGGTGATTGCTCATGAAACTGCAAATCTATTATGTACAACTTGCTATTCCTTTTAAATATTTACTAAAGCTATCATGTAACTTTCTTTTTCTTCTCTTGGTTCTGTTGTTTCACTCTTCATTGTTTCATGAAAATCTATCTATGCTTTTCTAAGATCATTGAGCTCATCATTTCTTTTTTTTTTTTTTTTTTTGGAGGGCTATTGGGGTTAAGTAACTTGCCCAAGGTCACACGGCTAGGTTTTTTTTTTGTGTGTGTGTGTGTGTGTGTGTGTGTTAAGTGTTGGAGGCCGGAACCGAACTCAGGTCCTTCTGACTCCAGGGCCGGCACTCTACTCACTGCGCCACCTAGCCGCCCCAGAGCTCATCATTTCTTATAGCACAGTATATTAGTTACTTTTTGATAGCATCAGAGAAGAAGTATTAATAGTCAGTCAGTAACTGTGCTAAGTGCTGGGGATACAAAAAGAGGCAAAAGACTGTCTCTGCCTCACAATCTAATGGGGCAGATGATGTGCAAACAACTATGCACAATTAAGCTGTAGTCAAACTTCAACATTCATACCTGAGTGATTTTATTAGTAGCCCCATTTTTACTTTCAAGTTGGTAACCACAGTTGGGCGGCTAGGTGGCACAGTGAGTAGAGCGCTGGCCCTGGAGTCAGAAGGACCTGAGTTCCTATCCGGCCTCAGACACTTAACGCACACACAAACAAAAACCTAGCCGTGTGACCTTGGGCAAGTTACTTAACCCCAATTGCCCTCCAAAAAAAAAAAAGGTAACCACACACATTATTGCACATTCACAGCTATGCACGGTAGACCCAGAGTGTGTAGACTTCAGAGGTGATGTTGAAACCTCATCAGTCCCAGGGACTTCCAACAACAGATACCTCTCTCTTGTTTTTTCAGAGGGTGGCCAAGATAGATTTGCAGCAGTATGGTATACAGTACAATGTCTTCACATCTCCATCTGATGGAAGGTATGATTCAAGTTAAAGAAGTTTTAGTTTTAAGAATTTTATTTGCTGTACAGTATTTATGGTACTATAGATTACATGTGTTATGAAAAATGAAAGTTTCCTGAAATCAGTGTTTTTATTTTTTGTTTGTTTTGAGATGTTAGCACAAAAAGTCTTAGCATTCTAGGAAATTGCTAGCAAGAAAAATGCTTTGCATGTTATCAATTTTATTTTGTGAGTTATTTTATGGTTACTGTGTTAGGAAAAGTGCATATTATGAGAATTAATGTCTTGTTATAAAGAATTGTATGTAGAAATGTGTATTTTTCAGCAATCTCTAGCAAAAGATTACAGTTTTTTATGATCATGGGAACCTAACTCCCTACTTCCCATAGGTTCAATGTATCAACATTCATGTTTTTTACTTTCATGCTGTTTTCTAAGAATGTTAGTGGAAGTTGAGGATTGACTATATATGCAAGATAAATCATGATTAATCAGCAGAGGGAAGGCACTAGAATGAGAAAGGATTGGGAAAGGCTTCTTATAAAAGGTAGAGCTTTAACTGAGACTTGAGGGAAGCCAGGAGATAGAGATGAAGAGGAAGAACATTCCAGACATAGAAATAACCAGAGAAAAAGCCCAGAGTTTAGATAGAGTGCCTTGTTTAGGCCAGTGTCGGATGAAAGAGCATGCGGGGAAGGGAGGGGCATTTTTGTAATGTGTAAAAAGATTGGAAAAGTGGGGGGGGGTTAGATTATGAAGGGCTCTGAATGTTAAGCAAAGGATTTTATATTTTATGGGGAGCCACTGGAATTTATTGAATAGAGAGGTGACCTGGTCAGATCTGAGCTTTAGGACAATCACCTTGATAGCTAAATGAAGGATGGACTTGAGCAGGGAGAGATTTGTGTCAGATAGAACAACCAGCAGGTTATTGCAATAGTCCAGGCATGAGAAGGGCAGCTAAGTGGCACAATGGATAGAGTACCAGGCCTAGAGTTCTTCCTGAGTTAAAATCTGTTCAAACATTTATGAGCTGTGTGATCCTGGGGAAGTCACTTCACCCATTTGCCTCAGTTTTCTCATCTGTAAAATGAACTGGAGAAGGAAATGGCAAGCCATTCTAGTATCTTTGCCAGGAAATCCTCAAATAGGGTCATGAAGATTTAGACATGACTGAAAAACAACTGAACAAGAACAAGGCATGATGAGATTGCCACCTGCACCAGGATGGAGGCAGTATCAGAATAGAGAAGGCAGCCTTCAAGAGGTGTTGGAAAGATGAAGTTGACAGAACTTGGCAACAGATTGGACCTGCTGGGTAGGAGATCCTGAGAGTCAAGGATGACAGTTAAGCTGACAGCCTAGGTGATAAGGTTTATGTCCTTCTATAGTAATAGTGAAGTTTGGAAATGGGTAGCTTAGTGGGAAAAGCAAGATCCACTTTGGACATGTTTGAGTTTATGAAATTTACCAGTTCAAAAATCTGATAGGCAACTGTAGATTTGAGACTGGAGGTTAGGACTGGATAAGTAGATTTAAGAATCATTAGCAGAGAAATAATAATTGACTCCATGGGAGCTGATGAGATCACCTAGTGAAGGGGTATGAAGAAGATGGGAAGAGGGCTTAGGACCTAGTCACATGATACAATTGTGGTTAGTGGGAATGACTTGGATGAAGATCCAGCAATGGAAACTGAGAAAGAATCATCAAGTAGATAGGAGGAGAACCGGGAGAGAGTATTATCCTGCATTTTAGGCACAAGTCTGCCAGAAACAATCTTATTTATTTTAACATTATCCTATATCCAAGACATTTATTTCTAGCTTGGAAAGAGAATTGATCGAACTTGAGAAAGGTCCCCATTGCCCTCAGACATGATCCTCTACCTCAGAAATACTTGAGGAAATATTTCTAGGAACCCTAAAGAAAGAAAAAACCATAATATGTTAAAATGTTATTGGGGGAAAGGAGTGCAGCTAGGTGGTACAGTGGATAGAGCACTGACTCTGAAATCAGGGGAACCTGACTTCAAATCTGGCCTCAGATCCTTACTAGCTGTGTGACCCTGGGCAAGTCACTTACCCCTGATTGCCTAAAAATAAAAAAAGAAAATGCAATTTGGAGTTAATATTCCAAAGCAATAGTCACAATTCAGTTCTTTCCTGGATCAAGACCCTCAAGGATTAGAAAAAGAATCTTCCCCACAATTAATATCATCATTTCTAAATAGAAAAGTCATTGCTACTTTGGGTGTGGGGGTAGGGAATAGGATACAGCTTTTAGATGAATCCATCCTTGGATGGATCAATAGCCTAAAGACTTCAGGGCTAGAGAAGGCAAGATTCTAAACAAGATAAGAGACCTTTTTGTTCCAAATTTTGGCTACTACCCTTATCTCATTTCCCTAAAAAAGGTCTTTTGTCCACAGTCCAACCAGCATTCAAAGGTGAAAGTTTGGAAAGGGTTTTAGGCTAGAGAAAATATTAATTCTTAATATTTTCAGGTCTACTAAAAAGGATATTGGTTCCACAATAGATTACTGATAGATCAAGGATATACCATAGTCATAGAATCATAGATTGAGAGCTGGAAAGGAAATGAGCAGACTTTACTTGCCAAGGGTCACACAGCAAGTAAATTTCTAAGGTGGGATTTAAATTCAGGTCTTCCTGACTGTACTGTCCAGCACTGTATCCACAATGTCACATAACTGTCATAGCCTTTCTAGATTTTAACTACACAATCAACAAAATCTCTTGTGACAACCTTGTGGAAAAGACAGCAAAATAGGACTGCATGATAGCACATTGAACTAGATCCGTAACCATTTGCAAACCATATTGATTAACTGATCAATCTTAACTTGGCCGTGTGAGCCGCAAAGCTAGGAAAATAGCCTTGTCAGAATCAACATTTGAAGCTATGGTTTGTATTAAGGCAAAGTCCGAGCTTCAATTTGCACATGATGTGAAGCAGGAAGGGAAAACTACTCCAATAGGTAGTAGAATTGAAATCTAAAAAGATCTCAACAGTTAGGTATCCTTGGCCAAATCTAAGATGAAATTTAATAAGGAATTAAGAGTGACACAGTAGATAGAGCAATAGGCTTGAAATCAGGAAGACTCATCTTTGTGATTTCAGATTTAGCCTCAGACACTAGTTGTGTAATGCTAAGCAAGTCACTTCATCCTGTTTGCCTCAGTCTCCTCATCTGTAAAATGAGCTACAGAGGGAAATGGCAAACCACTCCAATATCTTTGCCAAGAAAGTCCCAAATGCACAAAGAGTTGGACGTGACTGAAATGACTAAAAGAGAACCACAAAAGCATTTATGTTCCAAAAGTCAATTGCACAAGTATAGGATGGAAGGAGCATAACTCATAACTCATCAGCAGTTCATACAAAGACAAAACAAAACAAAAAACCACTTGGAATTACCACATTAAAGGAGCTGAGCCATGGGGCAACAAATAGTAGCTGTAAGGAATAATAGGTCTGAGGACATGATTGTCTCTGTTGCTCTGAGACTGATTTGTAGACAATAGACAATCATAAGAGTCAGTACCTCAAGACCAGTGAATCTACCAGAGACTGACTCATGGCAGACCAGTGAAATTTCAAGGGTCTGGTATTCTGGATTATTTCCTCACCTGACCCCACTACCTTGGTACTTTTCTGACTCCTCCACCATGTTCCCTGTTCCTCCTTCCATCGGACATCAAGGACCTCCTCCCCCACCTCTGCTTTTCAGCTTCCTTTTGCATTTTGTTTCCCCCTTTAGATTGTAAGCTCCTTGAGGGCAGGGACTGTCTTTTATTTTTCATATTTGTATCCCCAGTACTTAGCATAATGCCTGATACATAGTAGGCCCCTGATAAATGTTGATTGATTGATTGGCTTTCTCTGTGTATGTCTCTTTTGCCCTGTGGTATATACTTATTAAAGTTGTGTACCAAGATGTACTGTGATTTGCCTAAAGTCATGGATAAAAGAGAACATTGAAATTTTTGGGTAGTGATGAGTCTCTGTCACAAGGTCAGCCATGGCCCTGACAAAACTTTGTGAGCCCCTCTCTTTTTTTTTATATGCCTAGGACCTTTGACATTTTGGGATTTTAGTTGATGACAAGTTCAACTGAATGTGAGCAACAATTTGACATGAATGCCAAAAAACAATTTTTGTGGTATCCAAACAAAGAAATGCTCCCCTCAAAATTAAATATAGATCAATCAACAACTGGCCAGGGACTAAACTATAACATATGAATGTAATGGGATATTACTCAAACTTAACAAATGGTGAATATGCAAAATTCAGAGAAAGATGGAAAACTTGCATGAACCAACGCAGAACAAAGGAAGCAAAACCAGAAGAACAACCTATTTTACTATGATAATGTCAATGAAAACAATGCTAGAAAGCAAAGACTTGGTCAACACCCATTTATTAAGCACTTTTTGTGTGCTAGGCCATATAAATGGCCACACTTAAAATAAATACAATGATAAATATTTGTTCTAGTGGACAAACATACTTCCCTCCTTTCAGAAGGGAGTGGGTACTGTGGTATCTAAGATTGCATATCTAGTTTCTGTGTTGGCTGGTTTTGCTTTATAGTTTTTCTCTGCAATATTTCTAAGTGGAGATGCCAAAGAGACAGGCTGATCAGTTTGGACCCTGACTGAGTATAACTAGGAAACTTAACTCCTCTCTTTCTGTGGGTGGAGCTTCCCTAGAAGCTCACTCCTTTTTAACCAGTGGCTTTCTTCTTTACAAGGAACTCATCCCCCTTTCCTTCTTTGAGGCATGGCTCTCACTTCAAGTCTAGCACAGGTTAGACCACCACAACCTTCAAAGTTAAATCAACATGTCACATCAACACATTTTTATTAAATGCTCATTATGTAGCAGGTATTGTACTAAATGTTAGGAATATGGATAAAAGCAGAAATTATCCCTGCTTTCAAGGACTTTACAATTTAATGGGGTAAACAATATGCAAACAATGTATAAACTGGAAGTAATCTCACAGTCAAGGCACTAGCATTAAGAGGGACTAGGAAAGGCTTTTGTGCAGAAGATGAAATTTTAGCTAAGACTTTAAGGAAGACAAGGGAACCAGGAGGCAAAGACAGAAGTGGAGAGAATTCCAGGCATGCCACATAGCCAGTGAAATGGAACAGAGCTGGGAAGTGGGGTATCTTATGTGAGGAACAGTAAAGAGGCCAGTGTCTTTGGATCATAGCATAGATGGAGAGGAAGAAGGCATAAGAAGACTGGAAAAGGAGGAAGGGGCTAGGGAATAAAGGACTTTGAAAGCTATAGCATTTTACATTTCATCATGGAAGTAATAGAGAGCCATTGGAATTTATTGGTCACACATGAGGAAGATCACTTTAGCTGCTGAATGGACAGCAGGCTGGAATGGGAAAAGATTTGAGGCAGAAAGACACCCACTAGCAGGCTATTGCAAATAGTCCAGAAAGGCCTGCACCAAGGTGGCAGCAAGGTCAGGGGAGAGAAGGGGAAGTAGTAGGGATTTGCAACTGAGTGGACATAGGGGATGAGAGTGGGATGTTGGGAATTACCCCTAGGTTTTGAGCCTGAGAAATTGAGAAGATAGATGATAGGGCCCTCAAGAGAAAAATAAAAATTTGAAATAGGGGAGAGTTCTGGAGAAAATATAATGAGTTCAGTTTTGGACATGTTGAGTTTAAGATGTTAACTGAATTGAATTGAATGTAGAAGGAATTCGTTTACAATGAATGAAGAGCATTGGAAGAAGTCCCTTCCAGTTCTAAACATAGATTTAATTATGATATTTTCTTACTTTCATAGATTTCCCTATCCCTAATTTTAAGGAGAAAAACCTATGATGATCACATACACATGTGTACATACCTTGTGTTAAATAGTTGTTTGCATGCTGTCTCCCTCATTAGACTATGAACACCTTAAGAGCATGGGCTGTCTTTGACCTTTCTTTGCAACCTGATAATTTAACATAGTACCTGAATTGTAGGCACTTTGTTGTTCAGTCATTTCGGTTGTATCTGACTATTTATGACCCCATATGGGGTTTTCTTGCCAAAAATACTGGAGTGGTTTGCCATTTCCTTCCCCAGTCCATTTTACAGATGAAGAGACCGTGGCCAATGGGGTTGGTTAAGTGACTTGCCCAGGGTACACAAGTGAGTAAGTGTCTGAGGGCAGATTTGGACTCTAGAAGATAAATCTTCCTGACTCCAGGACCAGTGCTCTATCCACTATGCCACCTAAACTTTTGTTGGTTGACCAAATGATTGACATATGTTTATAAAGAGCCATAGACAAGGCCTAGAGAGTTGTATTTAATGGAAGTACATTGTAAGAGTGACTAATTTTTGTCAGTCTTAAGCCACTCACAGCAAAGTTTCAAGTAGCCTAGTAGGAAGGAAGTCAGGAAGTGGATTGATTAGAACGTAAAAAAAGGAGGGGGACTGAGGAGCCATTTATTTGGTTGGCTGCAGCAGCAAGAGGCAGCGATGTATCTATAAATAACCCCACCTCTACTCCCATCTCCAATCCTCTTTTCCCTGGAAAACATCTGCCTCATAAAAGGGGGAAATTATGAAACTAAATACTATAATTAATCCTTACAATCCAGCACAATAGCACTAAGTACCTAAGGTATATCTTAAGACTTGATATGTAAAGCATTTGGAACTTCTTAGAAAAAAAAGGACTGAAGATATGTGGAAAGAGCTTGAAAGCTGTATTATAGGGCTGAACACGGGTGTAAGGAGCTCAAGAATGGAGCTTTGTCTCTGTAAACTGTGCTTTCTCTAAGAGATTTTAATCTACTGTTTCTGATTTATATTCTTGTTTAATACTCTTCAAATCTTTTGTTCATGAATCTTGGCCAAGTTTGAAAGTAACATAATCTTCAAAACAAGGAATTCCCCAAAGTTAATAAACTGGGAGGAATTTAACTATTGACTAGATTGGAATAATTGTTCCTCATCTTTCAGGGATTCAATTCTTCCCATTTTCTTGATTTCTACTATTTGGCTTGGACAGTTGCCTGGAGATTGATTACTGTTTGACGTGGATTCATAGATTCAGAACTGGGAGGGGCCCTAATTCTCTAGTCCAGTGGTTTCAAAATTTTTTTCTAATTTTGTACTTCTGCCAGTAAAAAATTTTGGAGTATTCACATACCCTGCCCCCAATGTATGCATATTTATTTACTTACAGATTATTGTATTATACTAATTGTGTTGTACTAATATATTACATGGAATACTTCATGAGAGCTTAACCTGGGGTTAATCAATGGATCCCAAATATATGGATAAATTTAAGGGAAGGAAAGAAATAAGCATTTATTAAACCCCTACTATATGCCAGGCACAGCGCTAAGCACTTTACAAATATTATCTCATTTGATTTGACCCTCACAACAACCTTGGGAAGTAGGTGCTATTATTATCCCCAATTTACAGTTGAGGAAACTGAGGCAAACAGAAGTTAACTGATTTGTTCAGGGTCATTGAGCTAGTAAGTAAGTGTCTGAAGCTGGATTTAAAACTCAGGTCTTCCTGACTCCAAGCCCACTTCTCCTAACATTGTACCACCTAGTTGTTTCATATTTTTCAGTGGTATTTATAAACTTGGATTGGGGAAAATGATTTCTTTATTTCAATATAATTAATTTCCTTTGTAATTCAATATATTTTGTTTTACACATTTAAAAACATTATGCTGAGAAGGGGTTCACAGACTTTATCAGACTGACAAAGGTGTTTATAAAACAAAAAAAGTTAAGACCATCAGTTCTCTATCTGCAGTTGGGAAGCATTTGCATCATGAGTCTTTTGGTATTGTGGTAGATCATGGTACCTATCAGTTAATAAGTC
Source organism: Gymnobelideus leadbeateri (assembly GCA_011680675.1). Classification (NCBI taxonomy): domain Eukaryota; kingdom Metazoa; phylum Chordata; class Mammalia; order Diprotodontia; family Petauridae; genus Gymnobelideus; species Gymnobelideus leadbeateri. Next base: position 112,112 of record WOXC01004916.1, on the reverse strand, counting down.
TTTCACAACCATTTTGGAGAATAATTTGGAACTGCCCAAAGGCCTATAAAACTGTATATACCCTCTGAATCAACAATACCACTACAATATTTTGGGTCTATAGCCCAAAGAGATCATTAAAAATAAAAAGAACCCATCTGTAAAAACATGTTTATTAGCAGATCATTTTGCAGTGGTAAAGAATTGAAAAGTGAGGGGATATATCAATTGGGCAATGGTTAAAAACTTATGGTGTATGAATGTGATGGAATACTATTGTACTGCACAAAATAATAAAAGGAATGGTTTCCAAAATACCTGGAAAGACTTAAATGAACTAATGCATAGTGAATTGAGCAGAACAGAAAAACAATTTACATAGTAACAGCAATTGTAAAAATAATCAACTGTGAAAGACTTCCATGATCCACCACAATTCCCAAAGACTCATGATGTAAGATGCTATCCAACTCTGGAGAGAGAATTGATGGTCTCAGAGAGTAGATTGAAGCAGATTTTTTTTTCCTTATTTTTATACTTTTTTGGGGGTGGGGGCATGGCTAATGCAGAAATATGATTTGTGTGTCTTCATATGTATAATTGGCATCATATTTCTTGACTTCTCAATGGGTGGGGGATGGGCTGGAGGGAAGGAGAGAATTTGGAACTTAAAATAAAAGAACCTATGGATAGTGGATAGAGAGCTCTCCTCAAAGTCAAGATGACCTGAATTCAAGTCCCAATTCCAACATATTGGTTGGGTGATCCTGGGAAAGTCATTACATTTCCAGTGTTGTAGGCAATTCTCTAATAATACAAGTTTCAGAGAAGGTCTTGATCTATCCGGGTAATGGGAATCTCCTCATCTGAGAGAATACCAAAGAAATCATAAGCTTAGTTGCTAAACCTATAAAAAGAAATAAAAAAGAATGTTTCCCCCGTGGTGCTTTGTAAAAATTTTCCTTCAGAACATCTAAGAGGGTGATGTGCTATTTGGAGAAAACAAGGGAAAGAGTTACAATGGAAGAAGTTAGAAGTTTGAAGTTTTTCCACACACAGTTAGGAACAGTCATGCCAGGGAACAGAAGGAAAATGGGGGCAACTAAAAGCCAATAGATGATGCCATAGAGAAAGGCTCCTAGATGAGACAAAGAGGAGTGACCCATGAAGTAGACCAGGAAAACAGTGGGTCTTATAAAGGCTCTTCAGGCCTGCTATCCCCACAAAATTCATGTACTTATATTGGCCATTTTAATATGACTATATAACTTTTTTAATGAGGAGAAACTTATGAAAAACACACTATACTTGGAAATTTGGTTAAGGAACAAATTTAAAATTTGTCATCTTAGAAAGCACCAAATTGTTCCTTTTCTCTTTCAAAAGGGAGTTTTGGCTTTTGTGTAGCTGTAGCTAGAGTGTTGTATTTCTTTAGGAGCATAGATTATTTGAGGGAAAATGAATCTTAGAGATCATCTTGTCCAGTCCCCTCATTTAACAAATGATGAAACCAACCTAAAGGGTTGAAGTCATATCTCCCATGTGCCCTAGGTCATCCTGTGTTCCTTAGATAATTTGTCTCCCCAAATAGAATCTAGAAAGAAATTCAGATGCCTAGATGCTCTACTAGACAAAATGAAATTTTAAAGTCCTTCATCATAATGCCCTCTATATTCGTATATGCTATGTGAAGATATATTTTCCAAATAACCTGTAATTTCCTTTCCCTGTCCCTCTGTCCCATACCAAGTCACAGATACAGTGTAGTCACCCCCAAAAGCTCTGCATTTACATTTGGCAGCCTTGACTTACTCTTTCAAAGTTGTTCAATTCTATGAAGACCTACATCATCTAGAAATAACACTAAAAAAAAAAGTCACATTCATCATAGGCGATTGGAATGCTAAAGTCGGAAATCAAAAGATAATTGGAATAACAGGCAAGTCTGGCCTTGGAGTGCAAAATGAAACAGGGCAGAAACTAATAGAATTTTGTCAAGAAAACTCATTGGTCATAGCAAATTCTTTTTCTTTTTTAATTAAAAAAATGGAATAAAAGAAGCATTTCCATAACATAGTATAATAAAGAAGATGATTGCATTTGAAACTGCAAATCTCTTATGCACAACTTGCTTTTCCTTTCAATATACAGCAAAATTATCAGGTAAATTGTTTTTCTTCCCTCCCAGCCCTACCCTAGAGGTGACTACCATTAGACACAAGTAGATATACATGCACACACACATGTATGTATGCAAAATTGTATATATGTAAAATTATTCTATGTATCTCTTTATTAGCTCTTTCTATGAATGCACATAGTATCTTTCTCCACATGTCCCTTATAGTTAATTTGGGTACTTGTAATAGTTAAAATATCTCATTCAATCAAAGTTGGTCTTAAAACAATATTGTTATTACTATATACAATGTTCTCTTGGTTCTGCTCATTTTGCTCTTCATTGTTTCATATAAGTCTTTCCATGTTTTTCTGAAATCATTGAGCCCATCATTTTTTTTATAGCACAGTAGTTTTGTGATTCCATCACAATCATATACCATGACTTGTTCAGTCATTCCCCAACTAATGGACATTTCTGCCAGTTAACAGTTCTTTGCCAGATTCCTTTCCTTTTCCCCTAATTATCTTCAGAAATAGATCAAGTAATGGTATTGCTGGGTCAAAGGATATAGGTAATTTAATAATTCTTTGGGCATAATTCCAAATTGCTCTGCAAAATGATTGGATCAGTTCACAATTCCACCAACAATGAATTAGCATCCCAATTTTTCCAAATGCCCTTTAATATTTGTCAATCTCTCCTTCTATCATTTAGCCAATCTGGTAGGTATAAAATAATATCTCAAGATTGTTTTAATTTGCATTTCTCTAATCAATAATCATTTAGAACATTTTTTCATGTGACTATAAATTGTCTTGGCAAACTCTTTTTCAATAATTCAAAAGGAAACTCTACACATGGACATCACCATAGTCAATAATGAAATCAGCTGATTATAAACTTTATGGCCACAGGTGGAGAAAATCTATATAGTCACTTAAAACAAGACCTGATGCTGACTGTGTCTCAAATCATGAGATTCTTATTGCAAAATTTAGACTTAAAGACAGTAGGAAAAACCATCAGACCATACAGGTAAGACCTAATAATAATAATAATAATAATAGTCCTAATAAATAATAATAACAGTCCTAATAAATATGATGAATAGATTTAAGGGATTAGGTCTGGTAGATAGAGTACCTGAAGAACTATGTACAGAGGCTCACAATATTATGCAAGAAGCAGCAACAAAAAACATCTCAAAGAAGAACAAGAAAGCAAAATGACTGTCTGATGAGGTTTTACAAATAGCTGAGGAAGGAAGGAAAGGGAAAGGGAAAGGAGGAAGGGAAATATATACCCAACCGAGTACACAATTTTAGAGAAGAGCAAGGAGAGATAAAAAGACTTTCTTAAATGAGAAATGCAAAGAAATGGAAGAAAATGATAGAATGGGAAAGACAAGAGATCTCTTCAGGAAAATTGGAAATAGCAAGGAAATGTTTCATGCAAAAATGGACATATTAAAGACAAATATGGTAGGGACTTAACAGAAGTAGAAGGAAAGCTATGGCAAATCTGGATAGCATACTAAAAAGCAAAAACATCACCTTGCCAACAAAGGACAATATTATTAAAGCTATGGCTTTCCCAGTAATAATGTACAGCTGTGAGAGTTGGAGAAAAGCTGAGCACCACAGAATTGACACTTTCAAATTGTTTTGCTGGAAAATACTTTTGAGAGTCCCCTATATAGGAGAGAAGTCAAAATAGTTAAGACTTAAAGAAATTAATTTGTACTATTCACTGGAAGGACAAATACTGAGGCTGAAATTTAAATACGTTGGCTACATAATGTGAAGAAAGGACTCATTGGAAAAGCTCCCAAAGTTGGGAAAGACTGAAGACAATAAAGGATGTAAGACAACTCCAAAAGATTCATGATGCAAAATGCTATCCACATCCAGAAAAAGAACTACAGAGTCTGAACGCAGACCAAAGCATACTTTGGTGCGCTCGCTCTCTCTCTCTCTCTCTCTCTCTCTCTCTCTCTCTCTCTCTCTCTCTCCCTTTCTCCCTCTTCTTTCTCATAGATCCTTCCATTGGTTCTAATCCTTCTTTACAACATGACAACATGACTAATGCAAAAATATGTTTAATATGAAAGTATATGTAGAACCTATTTCAGGTTGTGTGCCATTTTGGAGTGGTAGAGGGGATGGAGGGGAGAAAATTTGGAACTCAAAATCTTATGGAAATGAATGTTGAAAACTAAAAATAAGTGAATTAATTTAAAAAAAGACTGAAGACAAAAGGAGAAGGGGATGGCCAAGAATGAGATGAATAGTTAGTGTTATGGAAACAGTAAACATAAGTTTGGACAAACTTTGGGAAAATAGAAGGGCCTGGTATGCTATGGTCCATGGGGTCACAGACTCAAACAGGACTGGACAACTCAACAACAACAACAACAACAACAACAACAGTAACAACAACAACAACAAAGGTGCAATGGTTGTTATATTCCCATTTATATGTTGCTTTGACTGCTTATAGTCATTGCAATTAACTGGGCAGTCTTTATTTCACACAGTTATTATCAGCCACAGAAAGTGTTATACACAGGATAAATACAATGAAAAACTAAGGACTGATATTATAGTTTGTGTTACAGGATACATTTAAAGTGAATGAGAATATTGTGTTACTATAAAAAAAATCCAAAGGTGAAAAGTAGGATAATCCCATCATCTTGATTATAGACTCTGAGATACTGTTCAAGGAGTTGGTTTCTGTAGGTGGGAATGGAAAGGTGTGGGGTGAATTACTAGACTCAATTCCATGAAGACAGATGCAAAGTTTTGAAAGTGTCTAAGTGGTGGCCCCATCATTGAACTGCTGTGACATAGATACTCAATACTACCTATTGAGGCATAAGGGAAAATATTCAGATATAAGTAGAGCTTCAGAAACTCACTGAAGAAATCAGGTATGTAACTCTTGGGGGGTAGGGACATGGTCCTAAGTAAGACAAATTAGAATAATTTTGAAGAATCGCTTTATACTCATTAAAATTATAAACTATGTTGGAAAATGGCAAAAATCCAATGTTGGAGGGGCTATGGGAAGACAAGAACATTTATGCATTCCTGGAAAATGTATGAATTGACCAAACCAATCATTCTAGAAAATAATTTCAAATTAAGTAGGAAAAGCAACTGAATTTTTCATATCCTTTAAATTAATGACCTCACTAACCCCAAGGATATTGACAGTGACAAGAGACTCATATATATAAAATACCTATAGTATCATTCCCAATATATTTTCACAGTAGCCAAAACAGGAAACAAACTATGTCCAACCATTGGAAAATAGCTAAATAAATTTAATTCTATGAATGTAATTAATGGTTCTATAACTTAGAATTCAGAAAAACATGGGAATAGTTACAGGAAGTGATGAAGATTGAAGAAAGGATAGTTAAAGGAACACTATATAATAACCATGCTAATGTAAATGAAGCTAACACTAAAATGCAAAAACAAAACAAACAAAAACAAAAGACAACTCTCAGATCAAGCACAATGGACAATGTTGGTGCCATGGTTTTGAAGTTAAAGCATGTGTATCCTTTCGGTTGAAAATGTAGACTAATAAAAAAAAGAATAAAAAGAAAACAGTAGACTAAAATAGTGGAAAGTGACATGAACAATCAATCATACTCATTCTTTTACATAGTTTTGCTTTATTCTCTTTGACAATGCACTTTTGGTTGATGTGAATTTCTTAGGATCTGTGTGCTCTGTTAAAAAAAAGTATCAAACAAATAAAAATTTCATAATTATGAAAATTGGCATATATATAACCTAAAGATTGAAACCCTCTATTTATCCACAGAAAAAGACACTGAAGAATTATTATCAGTGACTCATCCCTGGTCTGGAGTATTCAACCATGAGATGGGAGGACAATTTAGTTTCTAGTCTTATTTAGTTTGCTAAGAAACATATTAATTAGACAAAATTGTGGCTGTGACTCCTCCCTTCCCCGGCCCTATCAACATCTGTTCCCTATGAGCTGGGCTAAGAATACTAAGGCATTTCATAGAGATACCTCAGAACATTGGATAATAGTAATTCTGATTGTGGCTAAATTAACCTAGATTTAAAAACAGAGATCTGCTAATAGAGAATAATAACTTAATATAAACCCCTTGAGTTTTCCTTCCTAAGACCACAGTGTTGGTTATTTTTTTTAATTTCTGAACAAAAAGAGATAAGTTTGTAAAGAATAAATTTCCTTTAGAAATATGCTCATGGGAAAAAGTAAGTGGTGCCTTGAACAATGAACATTCTTCATTAAATAAGGGATAGAGGACTATGAGAAGGATACAATTTCAATTTTATAAAACTTCAAAACTTTTTAACAGAAAAAAAATGAACCTAGAAACAAATGAGAAGCAGTAATCTGGCGGGGGGGGGGGAATCTTTACAGCAAATATCTTTGATAAAGGTCTGATATCTAAATTATATGGGAAGTCTATATGGCTATATATAGAACCCAAACAATTCCTTAATAGGTATTTAGTCAAAGAATATGAAGGGAAAGGGAGGGGAGGGGAGGAGTGGGCAGCAGAGGGAAGAGGAGGGAAGTACATTGCCCAACTGAAACTGTCCAGTTGGGTCCCCAGTGGGGCAGCTTGGACCATTTACAAGTTATTGTTTGTCCTTCATTCTTCAGAAGGACCATGATATCAAGAAGGTGATACCATGACTTGCAAGTGAATTGGACTTAAGTGAGGGAGGGCTGTGCAAAGTCGCCAGCCTTACTTTCTCCTCTGAAACCAGCTGGGTCCAGTGGTGAGATGAAGATCAGGATGATTGAAAATGACCCTGCCCCACCAAAAGTATGTTTTAGGGGGATACACCCTCTCACATGTACTTACATAGTCCAGCAGAAATGGGCTGAATCTCAGAGAGCACATGTGACTAAGGGCTAAACCATAGTTCCTGTTTGCTAGGAATTTTTTTCTCCCATTCACGAGGTGTTCAAGATGTTTCCCTTAAGCATTTTTGCTGGGCTCCTTATATGAGTACAAGAACAGTCTATCCTTGAGTCATAACGAGGCAGACACTGCCACCAACCAATCTCAGAATACCACTTACAAAACTATTGGGAAGATACTGTTTCCCACAGGGGAAAGGAATGGTTATTATGGGGATTCCAATAGCCTTCAGGCCCTTCAAAACTGGAATGTTTCCCTTCCAATAGGGGAAGAGACTGAGGCTGAGGTTGTGGTTTCTTCTACCTCAGATGGTTTCTTCTTAAGGAGTTCAACTTGGCAATTTATCGAGCTACATAGGGCATAATAACATTTTCTCAGGTTGATCTGATGCTTGGGCAACGTCATGTTATTCTGGTCCTAGCAAGACCTTTTTGCAGTCACTTTAAGGCCTTTTAAGTGACTGATTGAGTGATTGATTTATAGTCAAGGCATCTGAGATAAAATAGGGTGGGAAGGTTTCTACACCACCCTTAGAGCTTCTTGATGCCAGCTGGGAAAACAGGCAATAAACTGATGCTGAGGGAGGGAACTGGGGAATATGGAATTCTTGGAGCATAGGGAGAAGTTTTGAGAGATGCCTAGCAAAACTTAAGGTACATTATTGTACTGCAACACACCTTTTAAAAACAATAGTCCCAAATGCACAAAAATATTTATAGCAGCACTTTAAGGGAGAAGGGGGAGGGTGGCAAAAAACAATGTAGAAACAAAGTGGTGCCCTTATCTGGAGAGCAACCAAATGAATTGTGGCATATGAATATAATGAAATACTATTGCACCATAAGAAATGGCAAAGATGAAATTCAGAGAAATCTGGAAAGACACATTGATGCAGGGTAAATAAGCAGAACCAGTGGAACAACTTACACAACATCCAAAACAATATAAAAGGAAACAATTTTGAAAGACTTCAGAACTCTAATTACTTCATAGTAGCCAATCATGCCTTCAGAGGGTTGCTGGTGAAACATGCCCCCACATCTCAGGAGGGAGGTGTTGAACTATAGATACAAAATAAGTACTCTTCCACACATGTCCAATATGTTTAATTGTTTGCTCGACTATAGTTTTTTACTCTAAAAGAAGATTCTAAAGTGATGTTTTGGGGAAGTGTCAATAGGAAGCGACAATAACCTTTTTCTAAAAAAATCAATAAAACATTTAAAAAGAAGAAAAAGAAATGTCATGACAGTATCACTACTCTAAGGGCTTTGTGCTTGTATGGCTGTGTAAAAGGCTTTGGAAATAATTGGCAGATATATCAATGTGTAATGAAAATTTTATTGGCAATTTATTGAGGATGATCTTAGGGAAGTAATCTTGCTTATCTTAATATTTAACATAAAAAACCATACACAATTTTACTTAAAGTAAATTCATATCTATATCTTGAGTTTTTCTTGGCTAAGGAATATAAGAGCTATAACTGAAAATCTGCTTCAAAAAATCAGTTCTCTAATTTCTAGTTAAGATGATGATGTGAAACATTATAGTGAAGCTCATCTCTCCTACCTAAACCTAAGCAAATATCTGAAAAGGATCCCAGGTAAAAAAAATAATAACTAAAACAAGAAAATGGAAATAAATTCATTTTCCCAGTCCACAAAACAAAAGCCAGCCGACAACTCAGATAGGTAAGCCAGTTCAAACTCCTATACATAAATCTGTTGTATAGGGAAGTCCTAAGCCAGCAGGACTTCCAAAAACTGTGGATCAAAAGTTAAATCCTAGTTCTGGCTTGTGTGAATATAAATTTGAATATATTTCCTCTCATGTTTCTTCAAATTGCTTACAGCCTTAATTTCTTACTGATGTGATATACTTCATTATCTTCATATATCACAATTTTATTTCAGTCATTTATGTCTATATTACAATCTTGCCAGTTCCCACTAATTTATGGATAAGAGGAATACATAGTTTAAGAGAGCCTACACTCAAAGAGGAAACAAGGGTGCCACGAGACCTAGGAGAAGGGGGGATCATTGGCTCAACTGGAAGTAATGAGAACCATAACATAAAATGCTCATACCAAACAGATCTTCTATTGATGTGATCTCACCAAGCCACAACCTTAGGTTCTGAGGAAGAATTCTAAGTGGAAAGGATGCTGTCTAGGTCCATAGCAAAGATAATAAAATGAACAGAAGAACTTGATTAGCACATTAGCGTGATAAAAGTAGTCTTGGCCACATCTTGACAGATACTATTTGTCATTTGGCTGCTGCCTATACCCCACTTCATGATGTGTTTCTTTGACCAGCAGGTAAAGGCTAGAAGAACAGTGGTATTCGGGAAAACTGAAGAATCATTCACACTGATGGGGGTGGGGGTGGTATCCTCCTTTCTACCACAGCTCTCACCTTATATAGATTCATATATAAATTTCTATGGCCTAATATGTGCCCCAGAAATTTCATTTGCTCCTTCTCTAATTGGAAATTCTCCAACTTATCAAACAGCCAGGCTAGAAGACCTAACTACTGGTCTTCCATTATTAACCTCTTGGCTTTATATCACCACTAGGAACTCCTTCCAATTCCTTTCTAATGCTTGGATTTGCTTATATATGATATATGATATATATATATATATATATAATGTATTATTATTATATTGACTTGGACTACATTTTCTTTTCCAAGGGTTATCTTCCTTGGGTCCTATTAATATGCCATTAATTTTCCCTAATCATCAGGACCACCATACCCTCATATGCTAAGGAGCAAGGATTCAACAAGTCCCACATTTCCCCCCTAATTTACATTTTAGTGTCACCAATCCTCATGTAGCAAGCAATAATATATAACTCGAGTGTAGTAATGTTTACATGTGACTTATTTGCATCTGCAAGGTAAGTTTCTTATGTCACACAACTCCAACATTTTCATCATGTTTTTGAGTTGTGTATTGAAATTGCTTCATTTCATTTCTTAATTTCATGTTATAACATTGGTAGAGATTCACAAAGTTGCAAAGGAACATCAAAGACAATCTCATTGACCTCTCCATAGGATTTAATTTCATCACATCAAACAGAACTATTTTCCTAATGTCATGAGAAGCCTCTAAGTTAAAAAAAAATTTTAATATCTCAGTCCTAAGGTTTCAAACATATCGTATGACTTCAAAATGATGAGAATTTTTGTCATAAGTCATACACAAAAATCTCTGTCTTTATCTTATAGATAATACTATCTATAATTCTCAGGCCCTCATAATATTATTTTGTTGTTTTGTCATTAAACTTTTATTACTTTCTTTCTCATTTCCCATAAACACGGGAATGATGTAGCTTTAAAAAAATCAACACGCCATTCTTTTCTTGAACTTATTTATCCCCATTTTCTCCTATTGGTTCATAATAGGAGATAATAGTCTTTTTAGAAGCATCGACTGTCCTGAGCTGCTCTATTTCCAATTAGAGAATCTTTTGTCAAATGGCCAACTTTCTTTTTTTATATGAAGCTTAGTCATAAACAGTACTACATTTCAAGGGATCTCAAATTGTCATGACCTTTCCCTTGCAGGATATGAGGATATAGTGATCTGTTCAATGTCAAAGAGTACAAGACAGTTTCACAGATGAAATACTGACGATATAGGAAAACTTACTGAATCAAATCCCACTGGAAATTGAATAAAAATTCAAATTGATGTAAGTCTCTATTGGTTAAAACAGTCATTAGAACTAAATTTTAATTGTTGTATCAAAAAACTCATAAACATTTTGCACAGGGTCCCTTGGCAGGTGCAAGGAACTTTGACATTCCCTTTGGAGTGTTAAAATGTAATTATTCAACTAATAATTTCTCAATTTCTTTTTTAAAATCACCTTGACTATTACAACCTCCAAAAATGAATTTCTAGGTGGAAAAAATGGTTGAGGGTGAGAGGGAGAATGAGGAGGAGGATATTGTGGGGAAACAACATTGTTCAAAGGAACAGATGATCTGCTCAAATAATGGTTCACGTTTACTGTTCTCACAAAAACCACAAGAGGCATTTAATTTAAAGATACAGAATCTGAGATTCATAGATATTATATTAAAATTAATAAATAAAAATAATATATGGTATATAATGGTATAAAAATAAATTAATAATTTAAATAAAATTTCATTCAGAAACCATATATTATAGCCTGCATTGAAGAGTTTGACTTATAACAATGATTAAGACAGTAGCCTCTGAGTTGTAAGAAATCTAAGTGTTCTTAAGGTGGGATATCCAATTCCAAAACGGAGCTAGGAAAAACCAACAGAGAATAGCCTTCCTTTTGAGGGGAACTAGAGAGAAAGATGTTATCTCTGGGACATCAAAACAAAAACAAAATGTTTTCTGGATCCCACAATAAATCTCAACAGCAATAAATTCCAAGCTGAGTTTCAAAGAAGCCATTGTGAATATACTTAATCTGTGTCTATCACCTTCAGGATTGGGTATGAAAAAAATTGAATAATCCATACTAAAAAATTGAAACTGCTCTAAAATCCTGAAATCACAAGAAATTAATTGCTCTAAGGGTTTTAGCCACCTACTAATGGAATTTTCTTGTGCAAGGGTCTTCAAAGAGTGATTCAAGATTATTGATCTTAGTCATACAAAGCTTCATTATCCCCTCTTCCTTCAACTGCCTACACAAATACAATGCCAAAGTACAGAGCTCAAAAAATCTCTGAATTATGTTTACTTCTTTGGGTAGGTGGTTGGGGGAGGAGAGAAGAGTATATAAATGAAAGTAAAAGGGTAGACCTTCACTCCCTTGAATATACCTTTACTCTTACTTGCCATTTCCAGATGACTTTCACTCTCCTACTCCACACAGCTTTGCTGTTGTTCCTCTTTCATTTTTGAAGAGGATCAATGAATGACATCACAGGATGTCTTGATGCCTTTGTGAATTGGATTTAAGGGAGACTGAGTTATACAAAGTGATCAGCCTCTCAGTCAAGATGACCTGCAATGCCCTGGGATATGGTGGATGACCTTGGCGTCTTCAGTGTCTGATCAAGGTCTAAGTGTTCCACAGCATCTGCTTTAGTCACCTTCATGCTATTGGAACAAATGGTTCTCCTCTGCCCATTCTGTTAGGGGGAAGTCTTCACATGTTTGGGGTAGACACCCCCTAATTCACAGCCAAGTTTGAGGCACTTCAGTTACCTTCAACCTGATTTAGCCCCTCTACTGAAATAGTTTGCTGGAGTGTGTCACTAAACATGCTACAACTTTTTGGAGCTACAGGTAGAGAGTTGAGTGCCAGGGAGACACCAAAGGTGAATGAGCAGCCCTGAAAAGGCTCGGCAATCCCTTATGCCACAGATGCTAGTCCTCCTTGAACGACCCATACACCTCTCTACACAGCTAAAGGAGGATAGAAGTTGCAAAGGTAAGGAATTAGATCAAAGGTCTTGCTATATCTATGAAGTAGGTGCTATTATAATTCCCATTTTGTAGATATGGAAATTAAAACCTCAGAAAAGTTAAGTATTTTGACTGAGGTCATGAAGCTAATAAGCATTTGAGACAGGATTCAAATCCAGATTTTTCTAACTACACATCCAATGCTATACCTATTGCTAATAGTTTCAGTGCACACAATTTTTCACACTCAACAAGTTTTTATGAGCTAAGAGAATAACATAAATAGAGTTGCAGCTTTTGTGCCAATGTCTATTACAGAGGATGAGAAGGTAGAGAAATTATATGAATAACTTGACAAGACCCTCAAAAATTAAATCAATCTAAATTTCATTACGTGATGACCTAAAAGTAAAATGAGAATGATGAAAAGGTGAGGATGGTGAAAAATACTTCTGAAAAGATGGTGCAAGAGTAAGAAATCAAAGAGGCAAGGTTTATAGACTGCAAATTGTCCTTGTCCCTATACATCATGAATATCTTCTTCCCAAAGAGAATTGAAAGGCAATGGACATGATGATTGCCAAATAATATTACCAAGACACAAAACTAACTTTATCTTTTTATAAAGTTATTGTTTTATTTTTTTAGTTATCATTTGTTCATTTATCTACCTCCCACCTCTTCTATCCACCCAGAAAGAAATACATTATCTATCAAGTAAACAGTCAAGCAAAACAAATGCCCGCATTGATCACATCTAAAACTGTATTTCTTATTTTGCATATTAGTCTATGATCTTTCTATGATGAGGTGGGCTTCCTACAAGACAGGAAATGACTGTTTACTGATGTGGGAGTCATTCAAGAATTAGCTATCAAGTCACAAACTTGTTAGAACAAAATTCAAAATCAAAGCAAGTTAGGATAATGAAAATGAGAAGGCATAGCATGCAATTAAAAGACCATCAATATGGCCCATTGAAAGAAGCTCTTGACTGACAAAAAATTGATAGAAAAAAAAAGATGTCATGGGAGACTATTACTAATTCCTAAGGAAGGTTAGTGGCATGAACCAATTGTCACAATAAACAGGCCAAAAGAGATGGAAAAAAACCTCAGATTGAAAATACTTATATCTTCTTGCTCAGCAGATGTGGTGGCAAGTGTTCCCCCTCTAATCCATCCTCCATATAGCTGCCAAATTGATATTCCTAAAACATAGGTTATGCAAGACCAACCTTATTTCATTTTATGATAGGATACTAAACTAGTAATGAAGGGAGATTTATAATTATTCCAATAGATGCAAAAAATACATTTGATAAACAATAATACTATTTTTAAAAAATCTGAACAGTATAGGCATGAAAAGTACTTTCTTTTTTTGTGCTTTATTGAATTTATATTTATTTTCTTAAATATTCCCTAATTACATTTTTCTTTTTTTTTTCTGTTTAAACAAATGCTTTATTAACTTCTGTTTTACATCATTGATTTCTGCCAGATTTTGAGTTACAATCATTTCCCTGCCTTCCTACCCACCCTCCCCGAACAGCAGTCCCACAAGACATCTCTTTCTCCAATCTGCTTTCTCCCGTATTCTCTCCCACACCCCCTTTGACCTCTCCATTAGAGGAAGGTGAATCTTTGTGTCCCAATGCCTGCACATCTTATCTCCCAATTACAAAAGAGGGTTAATTATAGTATTTATATATATTTGAAACATTTAATCTTAAGACCTTGAATTTCAGATCCATTTCCTTCCTCCCTTGTTACCCATTCCCTCTGGGGAGATAAGTAATTCAGTATATGTTGTATATGTCTAGCTATGCAAAACATTATCATAGTAGATATATTGTACAAGGCTGCTTATAATTCCCTCCCCCTCATCCCACCCCCCACCTGGTCCATTCCCCACTTGATCCTGTCCCTCTTCCATAGTGGGTACCTCCAACCTCCCCTCCCCCCAAGGATGCCCACCTATCCATCATCCCTCCTCTCATCCCCCTTCCCCCCATTCTGCTGTAGGTGGAGATGTCCCACCTAAGTATGTATGTCATTCTCTCCCTGAACCAAATTCAATGAGAATGTGGTTTCTTCTTTTTGCCTTCCTATTTTTCCCCTCCCCTGCAACCACTTCCCCCTGCTTCCTCTATATGATAGTCTACCCCACCCTGTCTCTCCCCATCTCCTCCTGCCACTTTCCTCTCTCACCTCACAACTCCACCCCTTGAGTATCCTCTCTTCCCAACAAATTCAACCTATGCCCTCTATCCATATATAACTGTAACCATATACACACACATTCACCTATGTAATCACATGACCATACACCCTTCTTCCATTATTTTCATAGTGAGAAAGATTTCCTCAGTCACAGTTATTGTTTTTCCATATAGGAATGCAAATAGTTCAGCTTTGATAAGTTCCTTTTGATTTCCTTTCCCTGATTACCTTCTCAGGCATCTCTTCCTTCTTGTGTCTGGATGTCAAATTTTCTATTCAATTCTGGTTTTTTCCTCAAGAATGCTTGAAAGTCCTCTATTCCACTGAATAACCATATTTTCCCCTGAAACAAAATACTCAGTTTTTCTGGGTAGGTGACCCTTGGATTCATTCCCAGCTCTTTTGCTCTCTGGAATATCGTATTCCATGCTCTTCAATCCTCAGTGTAGAAGCTGCCAGGTCCTGGGCTATTCTGATTGTGTTTCCACAATATTGAAATTGTTTCTTCCTGGCTGCTTGTAGTATTTTTTCCCTGATCTGGGGATTCTGGAACCTGGCTATAATATTCCTGGGAGTTTTCTTTTTGGGATCTTTTTCAGGAGGTGATCAGTGGATTCTTTCAACCTCTATTTTGCCCTCTGGGTCTAAAACATCAGGGCAATTTTCATTGAGAATTTCTTGAAGGGTGATTTCTAGGTTCTTTCTTTGATCATGGCTTTCAGGTAGTCCAATAATTTTTAAATTGTCTCTCCTGGATCTATTTTCCAGGTCAGTGGTTTTTCCCATGAGATATTTCACATTGCCTTCTAATCTTTCGTTTGTTTGGATCTACTTAACAGCATCTTGATTTCTCATAAAGTCATTAGCTTCCATTTGCTCCAGTCTTAACTCTGAAGGAATGAATCTCCTCAGTGAACTTTTGAGATTCTTTTTCCATCTGGCAAATTTGACTTTTTAAGGCATTCTTCTCCTCATTGCCCTTTTGGGCCTCCTTTGCCATTTGAGCTAGTCTATTTTTTAAGGTGTTGTTTTCCTTAGTCAGGCTGTTGACCCTCATTTCATACTTTTCCTGCATCCTTCTCATTTCTCTTTCCAATTTTTCCTCTACTTCTCTTATTTGATTTTTAAAGTCCTTCTTAAGGTCCTCTATGGCCTGCAACCCACTCATATTTTCCTCTGGGGCTTTTGGAGTGGGACTTCTGAACTTACAGTCCTCTTCCCCCTCCATGCTTCAACCCTCCTTGCCCCCAAAGTAGGAGTCTCGGGTTGCATTTTTCTGTTTAATTTGTTTCCTTTGCCTTGGCATGTTGCCACTTAATTACTTGACTTTTGGGCTTGTTGCCACACTATGGCTTTTTGCCACCAGATAGGGGAATTTTCGTCCCGAACGTTTTGGGGGGCAACTTCCATTTCCGGCAAGCTGGAAACCCACCCACAACCTCCACCCCAGATCACAATCCAGATCCAGGGAGGTTAAAGCAAGAGTGATTACCCCCCAAGACTAATCGCTGGATCTCCCTACAGTTCGCAGGCCAGGAGCTGGAGCTGCCTCTGAAAACTACAAAATGGCGTGTCTCCTCAGTGGCTTCTAGCCCCCAGGGGAGGAAGCCGATGTGTTCCCCAAATACTGGTCCCAAAGTCCATAGGGCACTAGCCTCTCACTTTGTCCTAGGCATGTCTATGTTGATAATTCTGGAATCGCCACAGCTACTGGTGTTCTAGGGTCCCTCCAGCCAGCTATTGGCCCTGCCACCCTGGGGCTAAAACCCATGAAAAGTACTTTCTATGGAAGGTCCGTGGAAGCAAAGGTCTAATATATACCAAAATATAGCAAAACTTGTGGTAGAAATAAACTGGAAACAAAATAGGTGCCCATAAGATAAGTACCCATGAGAAATGATCAGGAAAAAACCCCATGGTATATTAATGTTGTGGTAAATGTTCAATAAGAAATAATAAATATGAGGAACTCACAGGAACTTAGGAAGATTTACACGAACTGATGCAATATGAAATAACACAACCAACAGAACAAAACACAATGACTATGACTATACAAAGTAATTTAAGAGATCACTAAAAGGAAGCTGAGCTTTGAGTAATAGAAGATTTTTAAAAATACAATGAAGGTTCTGGTGAATAGATTCTAAGAGATAGCACCCCACTCATGGCATAGAGACAAGGATGCTTCCCCCCGCCCCGACTTGAGAACAGAGTTGTGTATATTTTATCTTGTTTGGCTACTGTATCAGCTCTTTTTTGCTCGAATTGTTTCCCTTTGGTACAAGAGAGGGAAAAGTTCAATATGGAGCAGGGATAAAATGATTATGAAGTGAAGACAAAAGGCATCAATAAAAACATTTAAAATTAAATTAAGAAAATAAAGCAAACAGTATTTTTCTTTTTTTTACCTAATAAATGTTTGTTGATAAATTGTTTGAATATGTCATATGCTTCCATTTCAGACTTTGCTGAGAATGTCCCTCAATCACATCCATGTAAAGTTTAACTGCCTTTAAGATCTATTTCAAGTATCACTCCCTGCATAAAACCATTTTCTCCACAAAATCTTCCCCAGCTCTTCTAGTCAACATTGGTCTCTCCTTTTCTTGATATGCACATCTGGAGCTTGTTTGCATTCAGTTTATCACTTAATCTATCATCATGTATATCATCTGTGTGTATATATAATAGCTTGATGTTTGTAAGTATTTCATCCCATCTACACTACCAGTTATTTAAGGGCAGAGGTGGTGCAGTAGATTGAGCACTGGACTTGGAGTCTGGAAGATCTGAGTTCAAATTCAGCCTCAGACACTTACTAGTTGTGACTCTGGGCAAGTCACTTGACCTCTGTTTGCCTAAGTTTCCTCATCTGTAAAAAAAAATAATGGTGATCAGCAAACAGTATTTTCAACGGATAGAGGAGGAGAAATCTATGTACATAATCTGTTAACAAAGCTAGGGAAATGTGTAAGAAGCATTCTTTTCCTTCACAGAGTTTTAGTTAGTATTTGCTTTAATGTTACCCCTTACATTCAAAGTATGAAATCAGGATGTACTTTATGTACATGAAGGAAAAGGAGGGATTTAGAAAATAAGCCTTAATAAAATAGTGAAGAAAGCCAAGGAAACTACATTTTAGAGAACAAGGAAGGTAAATAAAAATGATTAAAGGTTTTGAAAATAACCTCTATGATGAAAGGATCTAACATGCTTGGTCTGAAGAAAGATACCTGAAGGACTATTACAAAAGGCCTTCTATTTTTCTTAGTAGTTAGTGATAGGAGGAAGGAAAAGGATGCAAGTAATCATGTTCATTCTAATGATTCTTGTATTCCCATACTGGTGGGAGCAAATAAATTGGCCTCTGGAACATAACGGTCACTTTCTGCCCCATCTCCTCTATTTTCTTTTTCTTTGTGAGCCCCCAGACCACAGAACACATGGCCTTTCTCTCTTCCCCTATCTCCCAAAGTCTGTTCAAGTTCATTTCCATCATTTCCATGACACTATCTATCCATTTCATCCTCGACAAACCTCTTTTCCTTTTGCCTTCAAGCTTTCCCAACGTCGGGGTCATTTCCAATGAGTCCAAAGTGGAATTGCTTTAGTGCTGAGTCATAAATGATCACTGGAAATAGCCCATGGCTTCATCATTCTGAAACATTCGAGTGCTGAACTAGCAAATGTGATCAGCTGGAGTCAGGCAGGGAAAATGAGCAAATGCTCAGTGTAAACCGGTTCCAAGAATATTTATCACCAATAGCAGAAAGCCGCTTCCCATATTTCCTCACAAATAATGAAAACTATTTAATTCCCCTAAGGTTAGTAAAGGGGGATCCTCAGTCACCCAAGGAACTATCTCACCACCCCTGGACTAAGGAATAGTGATTGAAGTTTAGTGGCTTGGGAGTTCAAAGGGTTTGAGTGGTTACAGGCTGGCACTAGATTCTAATGGTACTGGTAAACTGAGATTGCTGTCATCCTTCCACTAGGCTCCCCAGCATACAGGAGGTGCATGGTGTGGTTATTCTTCTGCTTACCAATGTGAGCTATCTGCTTGGCTAGAGGCCTTGCTCAAAAATGCAACAGTCCCAGATTCTAGTCTCATTCTATCATAAACAGGATATTTGACTCTGGGTGAGTCCCTTGGTCACTGAGTATCCCCAAGAAATTGTCTGAGACTGTAAACTGTAGAATACTTCTTAATTTGCTTTGAGAGAGGGAGATTCCTCACTTGTGGTTTCCTAGACCAATGAAATCACAGATTTGGACATTCCCCCCCCCTCCAAGAAAACAGGGAAGGTGGGGCAGTTCTGGGGAAAAGATGGCAAATTTCATTTCAGATATGTTTAATTTGAAATGCTGGTGGCATGTCTAGATGGGGCTATCCAACAAGCAAGCTGTACAATGAAATAGGTAGATATAGATATAGATATCTACACATAGATTATCTTTATATATGGCACTAATCTTCATAGAGATGATTCACTGAAACCATGAAAGTAGCTGAAATTGATAAGGGAGTTCGTATAGAAAAGTGTGCACAGCATGGAGCCTTCTAGGCATTAATGGAATAGGAAGAGCATGATTAATTTGCATTGGACTGGATGACCTCTGAAGTCCCTTCAATTCTTTTTTTGGGGGGGGAATAAAAAGGATCAAAGCATGGAACAGGAGGAAGACAGTGAAGTCAGAACTCCTGCACCAAAAGCTTCAAAGGAAAATACGAGCTGGTTACAGGCCATAGAGGACCTTAAGAAGCAGAGGAAAAATTGGGAAGAGAAATGAGAAAGATGCAAGAAAAGTATGAAATGAGAATCAACAGCCTGACTGAGGAAAATAACACCTTAAAAAATAGACTAACTCGGGGGGTGGGGGGTGGGGGGGGCAGGAGAGAGGGCTAGGTGGCGCAGTGAGTAGAGTGCTGGCCCTGGAGTCAGAAGGACCTGAGTTCGGATCCAGCCTCAGACACTTAACACAAACAAAAACCTAGCCTTGTGACCTTGGGCAAATTACTTAACTTCAATTGCCCTCCAAAAAAGCAAAAAAAAAAAAAAAAAAAGACTAACTCAAATGGCAAAGAGGCTCAAAAATGCAATAAAGAGAGGAATGCCTTAAGCCAAATTTGCCAGATGGAAAAAGAATCTCAAAAGCTCACAGAGGAGAATCATTCCTTCAGAATTAGCAAATGGAAGCTAAAGACTTTATGAGAAATCAAGATGTTGTTAAACATATCTAAACAAATGAAAGAATAGAAGGCAATGTGAAATATCTCATGGGAAAAACCACTGACCTGGAAAATAGATCCAGGAGAGATAATTTAAAAATTATTCGACTACTTTAAAGCCATGATCAAAGAAAGAACCTAGAAATCATCCTCCAAGAAATTCTCAAGGAAAACTGCCTTGATGTTTTAGAACCAGAAGGCAAAATAAGAGGTTGAAAGAATCCAGCAATCAGCTCCTGAAAAAGATCCCAAAAAGAAAGCTCCTAGGAATATTATATAGCCAGGTTCCAGAATTCCCAGATCAAGGAGAGAATATTACAGGCAGCCAGGAAGAAACAATTTCAATACTGTGGAAACACAATCAGGAATCTGGCAGCTTCTACACTGAGGGATTGAAGGGCCTGGAATATGATATTCCGGAGTTCAAAGGAGCTGGGATTAAAACCAAGAATCACTTACCCAGCAAAACTGAGGGTCATTCAGTGGAATATAGAACTTTCAAGTATTTTTGAAGAAAAAACCAGAGTTGAATAGAAAATCTGACATTCAGATACGAGAAGCATGAGAAGGTAAACAGGGAAAAGAAATCATAAGGAACTTATCAAAGTTGAACTATTTACATTCCTACATGGAAAAATGATAATTGTAAATGATGAAACTTTTCTCAGCATGAATATAGTTGAAAGGAATAGAAATGTGTGTGTGCGTGCGTGCGTATATAGTCTTTATCAGAGGGCATATAGGTGTGTGAATATATATGTGAAAGTGTGTGTGTGTGTGTGTGTATATACATATATATATATATACACACACACATATGTGAAAGTGTATATATATATATGTGTGTGTGTGTGTGTATATATAATGTTTACAGGTATACATAGAGGGCACCGGACCAATTTAATAGGAAGGAACAATACTTAAAAGAGGTGAGAGAGGAATATAATGAGAAGATGGGGAGAGACAAAACAGGGCAAACTATCTCGTATAGAAGAGGCAAGGGAAAATGGGTACAATGGAGGAACAGGAAGGTATAAGGGAATATGTCAACCTTATACTCATTGAATTTGGCTCAGGGAGAGAATGACATACACACGAAATGGGGTATCTCACCCTGAGTAGTGGGGAAGGGGATGATCGAGGGGGGATGATGGAAGGGAAGGCATGCTGAGAGGAGGGAAGTTGGAAGCATACACTTTTGAAAAGGGACGGGACCAAAGTAGAGAGTAGAAGAAGTGGGAGGTGGGATAGGAGGGAGGGAAATATAATCAGTCTTCTTTAATGTATCTGCTATAGTAATGTTTTGCATTAGCTACACATGTATAACCTATATTGAATTGCTTATCTTCCCAGTAACGGTTAGTGACAAGGGAGGAAGGGAATGAATCGGGAATTCAAAGTTTTAAAACCAAATGTTTAAATATATATATAAAATTATTAATACTATTTTACATGTAATTGGGAAATAAGAGGAGGGGATATCCTGGGGGACCGCTCTTTTGGGGAGATAGGTCGGGGAAAACGGGGAGAAAATTTGTAACCCAAAATCTGGCTGAAATTAATAAAGCATTTGAAAAAAAAAACAAATGCTTTATTAACTTTTGTTTTACATCATTCATTTCCGCCAGATTTTGAGTTACAATCATTTTCCCCCCATGTTGTTCCCCTACCCAACCTCCCAGAATAGTAGTCCCACAAGATATCGCTTCCTCCAATCTGCTCTCTCCCATACCTTCTCCCATACCCCCTTCGACTTTTCCATTGGAGGAAGGTGAGTCTTTGTGTCCCAATGCCTGCATATCTTATCTCCCAATTATAAGCAAAAGAGTATTAATAATAGTATTTATATATATTTGAAACATTTAATGTTAAGACCTTGACTTTCAGATCCATTTCCTTCTTCCCTTGTCACCCATTCCCTCTGGGGAGATAAGTAATTCAGTATATGTTGTACATGTCTAGCTATGCAAAACATTATCATAGTAGATATATTGTGCAAGGAAGCTTATAATTCCCTCCCACTCATCCCTCCCCCCACCTGGTCCATTCCCTACATGATCCTGTCCCTCTTCTATAGTGGGTACTTCCAACCTCCCCTCCCCCAAAGGATGCCCTCCCATCCATCATCCCACCTCTCATCCCCCTTCCCCCTATTCTGCTGGAGGTTGAGAAATCCCATTTAGTATGTATGTCATTCTCTCCCTGAACCAAATTCAATGAGAATGTGGATTTGCCTTTTTTTTCCCTTCCTATTCTCCCCCTCCCTTGCAACCACTTCCCCTTGCTTCTTCTACATGAGATAGTTTACCCTACCCCGTCTTTCCCCATCATCTCTTGCCACTTTCCTCTCTCACCTCATAGTTTCATTCCTTGAGTATTGTCCCTTCCCAAAAAATTCAACCTATGCCCTCTATCCATATATAACTGTAACCATATACACACACATTCACATGTGTATTCATATGACCACACACCCTTCTTCCATTATTTTCATAGTGAGAAAGATATCATCAGTCACAGTTATTGCTTTTCCATATAGGAATGTAAATAGTTCAGCTTTGATAAGTTCCTTTTGATTTCTTTTCCCTGATTACCTTCTCAGGCATTTCTTCCTTCTTGCGTCTGGATGTCAAATTTTCTATTCAACTCTGGTTTTTTCCTCAAGAATGCTTGAAAGTCCTCTATTCCACTGAATGACCATATTTTCCCCTGAAACAAAATACTCAGTTTTGCTGGGTAGGTGACCCTTGGGTTCATTCCCAGTTCTTTTGCCCTCTGGAATATCATATTCCATGCCCTTTAGTCCCTCAGTGTAGAAGCTGCCAGGTCCTGGGCTATTCTGATTGTGTTTCCACAATATTGAAATTATTTCTTCCTGGCTGCTTGTAGTATTTTCTCCTTGATCTGGGGATTCTGGAACCTGGCTATAATATTCCTGGGAGTTTTCTTTTTGGGATCTTTTTCAGGAGGTGATCCATGGATTCTTTCAACCTCTATTTTGCCCTCTGGGTCTAAAACATGAGGGCAATTTTCCTTGAGAATTTCTTGAAGGGTGATTTCTAGGTTCTTTCTTTGATCATGGCTTTCAGGTAGTCCAATAATTTTTAAATTGTCTCTCCTGGATCTATTTTCCAGGTCAGTGGTTTTTCCCAGGAGATATTTCACATTGCCTTCTAATCTTTCCTTTGTTTGGATCTGCTTAACAGCATCTTGACTTCTCATAAAGTCATTAGCTTCCATTTGCTCCAGTCTAACTCTGAAGGAATGAATCTCCTCAGTGAACTTTTGAAATTCTTTTTCCATCTGGCAAATTCGACTTTTTAAGGCATTCTTCTCCTCATTGCCCTTTTGGGCCTCCTTTGCCATTTGAGTTAGTCTATTTTTAAGGTGTTGTTTCCTCAGTCAGGCTGTTGACCCTCATTTCATACTTTTCCTGCATCCTTCTCATTTCTCTTTCTAATTTTTCCTCCACTTCTCTTATTTGATTTTAAAGTCCTTCTTAAGGTCCTCTATGGCCTGCAACCCGCTCATGTTTTCCCCTGGGGCTTTTGGAGCAGGACTTCTGACCTCACAGTCCTTTTCCCACTCTATGCCCCCAAAATAGGAGTCTAGGGTTGCATTTTTATGTTTCCTTTGCCTTGGCATGTTGCCACTTGGTTACCTGACTTTTGGGCTTGTTGCCACACTATGGCTTTAAGGCCAGATAGAGGAATTTTCGTCCCAAACATGTGGGGGGCTACTTCCGTTTCTAGCAAGCTGTAAACCCACCCATGACTTCCACCCTAGATCACAGTCCAGATCCAGGGAGGTTAAAGCAAGAGCGATTACCCCCCAAGACTGATTGCTGGATCTCCCTACAATTAATTTGCAGGCCGGGAGCTGGAGCTGCCTCTGAAAACTACAAAATGGCGTTTGTCCTCAGCGGCTTCTAGCCCCCAGGGGAGGGAACCGACGAATTCCCCCAAATACTGGTCCCAAAGTCCATAGAACACTAACCTCTTACTTTGTCCTAGGCATGTCTATGTTGATAATTCTGGAGTCGCCACAGCTGCTGGTGTTCTGGGGTTCCTCTAGCCGGCTGCTGGCCCTGCCGCTCTGGGGCTAAAACCTCGCTCACGCGGACCTGGGCTTAACTGGGCTCCGCTTCATGTGCTCTGCGAGCTGCGTGCTGCCGGCTCCCAGACTGCTGTGCTGGTCCTTCCTGCAGGGCTACTGGGCTGTCCTCAGCGGGAGGTTAGCTTCTCTGTGTCGTTCTGTGGGTGCTGGGGCTGCAGAAGTTGTTCAGAGTCCCCTTTTATATAGTTTGGGGGGAATCTGGGGCAGAGTGGATTGGATGAGCTGTTTCTACTCTGCCATCTTGGCTCTGCCCCCAGTCCCTTCAATTCTTAGTGGAGACTGGGGGTGGGGTACATTCTTATAGACAGGAAGAGATTCAGAGCAAAAGAATGTCAACAATCATCCATAATGAATAAAAGTCTAGATTATACCATCTATGAAAGCTAACATGTTCCAATTTAGTTGAACAATTAAGAGATTGCACTCATTTAAAAGGCATCTGATGGCTTTTAAATGAAAAATACTGTAATAGGAAGCTCTGGCTAGTGACCTTTAAAGAAGGCAGGACTCCAAAAACTATTCCAACCCTCTCTAATAAATAATTCACATTTTAATAGCATTTTATGGTTTGCAAACTGGTTTCCTCACAAGAACCCCCAGCTAATTTGTATAAGAACTATTATCTCTATGTAACAGATCAGGAAACTGAAGATAAAAAAAGAGGTGACATGACCATGACCGCTATTACATGGTTAGCAATTGACCCCACTGACCACAAAGCTTTGCCTTTTCAATATTTTTTAACAGTACCTTTGATCTCTCTTTCGCTGTCACACTCTTACCTCAAATCATACTTTTATGACAGACAAACACACAGCCCATGGCCTGTATTGCTGCCTCCTACACTCTGCTGGGGGTCTGAACTAGAGTAAAATATAATTGGGAAATATTTAACAAAATAAATAAAAATACAAAAGAACATAGATAATATTAATATGTAGTTTTTTGAGTCAATATGCCCCTACAGGCGTACTCATATATGGTTTAGTAACTCCGTTCTGTATTTGAGTTTGACACTACAATTTCATGAGATTGGAATTTGCCGTGATTTCATTGCTACAGACCTTCTGACTCATTGTCCAATCAGGCCTCCTTCTGCTTTAGCCATCCATATGATGCTTCCTGAGAAGCTACCTGAAATCAGTTTACTTTTCCACAATTGTAGTTATGCTATGAGAAACTAAAAACAAGTGTAAAAATGTGTCTTTTCTCTCTAGGTTGAGATGGCAAATAAGTAAAGCTGCTAAGAAGAATTATTCAAATTATGATTCATTCCTTGCTATGCTTTTCATTATATAATGACTTTATTGAAATACTGCAAACTCACTATCATCCATTGCAAAAGACCAGAGAGATTTTCTTTCATATGGATCTCATTGAGAGCTCATGGGATTTTCCTCTTCAGTTACTTCTGCTTTCTACCATTTCAGCCTGGGTTAAAAAGAATATGACCCGAGCCTTGATTTCCTCAGCTGCAAAGAAAAAAAAAAAAGAAGCTGTTGGACTACTTGATTTCAATCATCCTATCTATCTCTGATGTTAAACCATGAGTCTGATATAGAACTGTCAGGCTGCAACCTCTACTAAGTCTCCACTGGGAAATCAATAGTGCTCAAACCCTTATTATTCATGACACAGTAGTATTCTTTGCCTGGAGGAACCACAGTGCACTGAATATTTATATTGCCAACACTATGCCAGAGTTTTGAGATTGGCATGCCCATTCAAAAATGATTTTTAGTTTCGGTATAATTTGTGGCTTACATTGCAAAACTCAGCTGCATCAGTGTGTCAAAGTGTGCCCTATGAAAGCTACTAACAATAAGCTAACCACTGGATGTGGTGGAAAGTTTACTTAGTGGTAGTATATTGGGCTCTTGGCATTTCAGGTTTAGTGGCCTGAGAGACATAGTAAATCTTTCTAAGTTCAAATGTTTTAATAACTTCTATAAGAGTAAGCTACTCATCATAGGATAGGGAAGATCATATTCTTCTTTTTAAAAAATAATTTTTTCAATTATATGTAAAAAACATTTTTAACATTCATTTTTTTTGCTTTTTTTTTGGAGGGGGGAAGGCAGGGCAATTGGGGTTAAATGACTTGCCCAAGGTCACACGGCTAGTAAGTATTAAGTGTCTGAGGCCTCATTTGAACTCAGGTCTTCCTGTCTCCAGGGCCAGTGCTCTGTTCACTGCACCACCTAGGCACCTCTTAACATTCAATTTTTTTTTAATTTGAGTCACAGATTCTCTTCCTTCTTCTCCTCCCATTGAGAAGGCAAACAATTTGATATAAATTATATATGTGCAGTCAAGGTCACGGTCTTCTAAGAGAGAAAGAAAATTTTAACTAATGATAAACTTATAGGCAGTTTGGTATAGTGGACAGAAATCCAACCTAAGAAAAAGTAAGAATTGAATTCAAGTCTTATCTCTGCTATATACTGGTTATGTGACTCTGAGCAAGCTCTGAGTTGGAAGGGTCAGCATCATCTAGTTTAATCAATCAATTAAAAAAGCTTCAATATTATATGCCCAACACCTGATCTTCCAATCTCTTTCAGTGCTATAGGCAGTCCTCTAATACTATAAATAACAGAAAAGGTGTCAATCTGTTTTAGGAGAGAGAGTTTCCTCTTCTGGGAGTTTCCTGTGTTGATGAAATCACAGGTCCAGTCCCTACTGCTAAAAAATAGTCAATTCTAAAATATTTCATGGTCGAGTTTCTATTTTTTTAAATTATGGATTACAAAGGCATAATGTTTTGTTCTTCGGGTTTGGTGAGGAGGAGAAAGAACACATTTAAGATTGTTGGTTAAATTGAAATTAATGGATTTTTTCCTACTTGTCCTCAACTCTAAGGAAAGACTTGATAAAAAAGATAGTAGAAACCATTACTGATGATGAAAAGGTTTGAGAAGGGTATTTATTCAGCCACCCTGTCTCTCATAACCCCAGAGAGCTGTTCATCTATTTTCCAATGAGGACTCCTTTTTATACATGTAAGCAGAGCAGATATTTTAAAAATATTTGTTTAGGGAAATTAACAACTAATGGCCTCTTCCCTCTGCTAAACTTTAGAAAATTCTCGAAGTTAATAAAGATTTTAGCGTCAATGCCTTGATACTCTTAACAGTCTAAAGTGAATTTTTGCTTTTAATTTCTACCCTAGCTAATGAAGGGAATTCTATGGAATCAGTGACAGATGAGACTGGAGCTTCACTTATCTAGGGTGATTACACAGCACAGAATAACAGCTGTAGCTTGCTTCAATATGCATGGGGCTGAATTCTGCACAGAGCTGATATGCAATTAAGAGGAGTAGCATAACAGGCTGTCAAAAGGCGGCATGTGGAGAAAACAACATTCTCCTATGCCCCAAAAGACTTTTGGGGAAATACATTGTACTGAACTTACAAGATATAATGAACGTAGCCTCAGGACTATTATGCAGAAATAAATACTCAAGCCCAAGGAGATTTGGCATTGAAGCTTTGCTGATATTCTTCCTGAAATCAGCAGCAGATCTTTTTGCTGAGATCTACCAGATAATAAAGTAGAAATAATTTTTAAAAATTGTTGTGTGACACATTCCCCAAAGATAAAGCCAACATAAATTAAAAGGAAGGCCAGTTGAAGATGAAATTCAGAATTATTGAGCAATCTCTCTCTGTGAATATAAACAATATGTGAGTTAGGTTGGAACTAAATACAATTATCTAGGGCAGTTAAGTGGCACAGTGGATTGAGCGCTCAAACTGAAGTCAGTAAGACTCATCTTCCTCAATTCAAATCTGTCTCAGATACTTACCGGTTGTGTTACTCTGGGAAAGTCACTTAACCCTGTTTGCCTCAGTTCCTCATCTGTAAAGTGAGCTGGAGAAAGAAATGACAGCCCTCTCCAGTCTCTTTGCCAAGAAAAACCCAAATGGGGTCACAAAGAATCAAAGAAACATGCCGAATGACAAGAAGATACAATTAGCAAGCCTAGGAATTTTTATCTCTGAGCAACCAGTTACTCTTTTCTGGTTTTTTGTGCTATTTAATAGAAAGGTGTTTTATAATCTTAGCATTCAGATATATTTCAGTTTTTCCTCTGCAATACAATGAGGAGTCCAACCACATTTTCCAAAACCAGAGAAATCATTTTAAATTCCTAGGTTGCTTTGTTTGTTGTTTTTGTTCTTTATTTACTTCTCATTTACTACTCTTTACCTTATTCACAACTTGACCAAGGATCTACGATTTCATCAGCATGGAGACAAACACCCACCAACACACATTCCCATTGCCATGTCTTAGAAGCCAAATCCAAGGAAGATGTATGAGACACAAAGCAGTGAAGTGGCCTACCCAGGGTCATGTGACTAGTAAGTATTTCTATACAATTCCTAGTTCCTCTTTTTGGATGGTGAGGAGCACTACACCTGTTATTTTATTGGCATAGGGAATTTCCAATGAGTAAATTCTCCCTACTGGTGCAGATCGACACCTGTTCAGGAACTTAAAGTCTTAGAGAATAGATTGGGGGAATTCAGAGGTTTAGTGACTTGCTCAGGGTCACAGCCAGTATATGGTATGTCAAAGATGGGACTTGCAAACCTTAAAGTGCTATTTAAAATATCAGTGATTATTAATACCTCCAATGTATTAATAATATTAAATATTAGTAATTAATATTAAATATTTTAAACACCAGTGATTATTAATACCTCCAATGTGTTAATATCAAATAGTAGTAATTAATATTAAATATTTAGAACGTCAGTGATTGTTAATACCTGCAATGTATTAATAATATTAAATATTAGTAATTAATACTAAATATTTAAAATGTCAGTAATTATTATTTCCTCCAGTGTATTAACAATATTAAATATTAGTAATTGATGTTAAATATTTAAAATATCAGTGATTATTAATACCTGTGATGTATTAACAATAATGTATAAATAAATATGTGTTTATAATAAATATTTAATTGCTTATGCATTATTATATTGCTATATAAGATTATATAACATGTAATATTATATTGTTATAATATAATAAAAATAATAATAAAGTGCTATATAAAATACTCGTGATTTTACTACCTTCTTTCAGTCCCTTGTCATGTATCAACTGGGCTAATGGGTCTCCCTGCCTCAATTCTTTCTTCACTCCAATTCACTCCACACAGCCATGAAATAATTTTCCTAAGTATGTCTCACATCACTCTGCATTTCGTGCTTTTGTCCCCAAAGTTTCATATTTAATACATTTTTCTTCCTTTCTTAAAAGATACCAGTTGACCTAATCTTGAAGTATTTTTCTTAAATAATAAGCTCTGGCAAATGAGCTTTCACAAATTTGGTTTTATTAAGACAACAAAGTCATTTCATGCAAAGAGTATTGAAAGTACTAACCTTGGGATCACTGGGACCAGATCTTTATTTTCTCTCCATTATGGGCTAATATTTCATTTGATAAATATTCTAAATTTGCTTCCTTATTTTCTTCCATTAAGTGGGGAGTAAAAAGATCGTTTCTCCTTTTTACCATATTGTCGTGTTATGAGGATGAATACAAATTTTCCATGTGTGAATATTTCCTCAGAGAAAGGAAAATTCATTACAAAATTATCAAAATTTCTTAATTAATATATGAATGGAATTAATTTTTTTAAAGGATAAGTTTATTTGTGTTTGTATTACCAAAATTTCCCTAGAATTCCTGCCTCTCTCCTCCCACAAATTATTTTTAAATACTATGTATGCTATCATATACTGAAGAAAATTTTAATAGGAAAGTTAATTATATATTTATAACATGATTTCATTTCTTTTTGGTAGCCTGTATCTTAGGTGAGCCCCTCCCATAAGATGCTTGGCTTACATGAATGAGGTCTGATTTGAGGAGCTGCCCTCTAGGAGTCTTTTTTTTTTTTTACTTTCTGTAATTATCTGAGCTTACCCTGGGAAACAGCCAAATGCACTCATGTCTAGGTTTTCAAAAATGTAGGCAACGTGATCCACAGCTTAAACATAAGCACTCAAGGTAAGAAATGCATGTCAGGTAAAGGATAGCCTTTATTTCACCCCACAGAAAATACAGAAGATGAAAATGCATATAGGAACCTATAAACAGATACCAAAAGCACATAAAGAGCTGAAAAAAACTCACAGAAGTCTAACATGTACAGAAAATGCACAAAGCATGTTTTTAGTAGTCCATAGGCTCCTTTCAAAGGGAACTTGAACTTCCATTTTCCATTAGTGTAAGCATTTGACATTCTGGTGAACTCCTACTTGCCGATAGAGTACTACATGATCTTTCCTAGAGTCATTGTATAACTCTGTAGCTAAGCTTTCCCACAGAAGCAGTGGTGGGAGGAAGGCTGCTGTTCTCTAATTAAGTCATTATTTTTTCTTTTTGGAGGATATAGAATTTTATCTATATAAATTTTGAGTATGCCTTTATAGATTGTCTACCAGAGATTTTATGGATTTTGTAGATTTTAGCAAATTTTGTCTTCTTAATTAACAAAAATCTATCTTTTCTTCCTCCCATCTCTCCCACTGCCATTGGAAAAGAAAGAAAAACAAAACTCTTGTAACAAATAAGTCAAACAAAACAAATCCCCACATTTTCCATGACCTAAAAGTATTCATTAATCTGCACCCTATGTCCATTGCATCTCTATCAGGAGGTGGGTAATTTGTTTCATCATGATTCCTCTGTCATTGTGATCAGTCATTTCATCAATTAAAGTTCTTCAATCTTTCAGTTGTCTTTACAATGTTATTATTGTATAAAGTATACTCGGTTCTGCTCACTTCCCTCTGCATCAATTGATTTACATTTTCCCAGGTTTCTCTGAAACCATTCTTTATAGCACATAGGATTCCATTACATTTATATGCAATCATTTGTTTAGCTATTGATGGGCATCTCTTTAGTTTTTCTTTCTTTCTTTCTGCCATTGCAAAACTGTCTGTAGTAAGTATTTTTGTACATATGGGTCCTTTGTCTTTTCTTTGGTATCTTTGTTATACAGACCAAGTATTGCATCACTGGGTCAAAGGGTATACACAGTTTAGTAATTTTCTGAACATAGTTCCAAATTGCTTTACAGAATGGCTGGGCTCATTTGTATCCAACACATTCCTGTCAGATATTAATATGCTATCTCTCCACAGCCCCTCCAACATTTATCATTTTCCTTTTTTGTCAACTCTGTCAATCTGCTGATGGGTGTGAGGTAGAATCTCAGAGTTGCTTTAATTTTCATTTCTCTAATTATTGGTTATTTGGATCGTTTTTTCTTCATATAGGTATTAATAGCTTGGATTTCTTCCTATGAAAACAGCCAGTTTGTATGCTTTTACCATTTATTAGTTAGGGGACATTTCATATTTATTTATAGGATTGAATGGAAATTCTCTTTCTATTTTTTCCTCCAGTACTTTCTTATTTTCATATGGAAATGCTATCCATTTTATAGGGCTTTTTTTTACATCTTGATACTTTTCTGGAGCTATTGATTGGCTCAGTTTACTTGCTAATTCTCTAGGATCTAGGTAAACCATGTGTAATCAGCAAATAAAGAGATGACTTCTAAATAACAGGGAAACTAGCATTTCTGAGTCCCTGCCATGCAATTTCTACTATATAAATGACCTGAAATAAATTAGATGTATTAAATGTTTCAGTTTACTTTGACAAAAGTGTCAAGCTTTCATCAGTCTCAAACGTATAATGTTGTCTCACTTAAATATGGTACTTTTCAGTTTACAAAGACATCTTCACAATAACCCTTTGAGGTAGGCAGTTCTGGGGTCATTAACCTTATTTTAGAAATGAAGAAATTAAGACACAGAAAGATTAAGCAACTTGTGCAAGGTCACATTGCTCATAAGGAACAGAACCAGGCCTAAACTCCAACTCTTCTGACACCAAGTTTAGTATTTTTTTCTAAAACAATTCAAAGGGGATATTATCAGCATTTGATAATTTTTAAAAGCTATTGCTCATTGATTAGTGATTAGGATAATGTATAGGTAGCAATTTTAAAAATTTGCTAGAAATAATGTCTTTAACATCAAACTCCTTGATAATACATTGTTATAACAATTTATTTTTTTTAAAAAACCATCAAAGAGGAAAAATAGCATCAAATCCAATTTTAAAAGCATGTTCCTTCATGCAAAAACATTTTAAAAAAACACCAAAGGGAGAAAATATCATCAATCCATTCAGAAAAAACATTTTTCTTTCCTCCAAAATGATCAATAGATTCATTTTGTGTTTTGAGGCTTTGAATATATTTAAGAGGACTGATTAAGTTCCTTCCTTGACCATATTTAAAATAATCTATTAAGTTTTTGAAGTTATTGAAGTCTTATCATACCATTCCTATATTCTATTTATTTTCTTTAATGATTAATTTCATGTCTCCTTTTGTAAATTCTGACACATTTTATTTTAACATAGTGACCTGCCTTTAATCTTGAAGTTATGTTTAGACAAGGAAAATGGAACAGCACATTTAGGGAGAAAGGGTGATCCATTATTTTATTTTCAAGACTGACACGGTAACAAAAATAACTGGTTTCAGTACAAGAAATATTTGTTAAATGCTTAGTGTGTAAGGCACTGTGCTAGAAATCAGTGATAGAAGGATGAAATAAGACAATCCCTGCTTTCTACATGCTTGCAGTCTCATAGGAGAATAAACCATGTATACAAATAATTATGATCCAAGATAGAATATAGTACGGTCCAAGGAATGGACCAAGAATGGTCCAAGAAAAGTGTTCTGAGGAATTACAGGATAGATCATTTTCAAATAAGTAGAGAAAGAAACATCAAAGAATACATGATGGAGGGGCTAACTCCTGGCTTGGGCATTAAAGATAGGGAGGAATTTTTTTTTGAGGGGAGAAGGCGAGGCAATTGGGATTGAGTGACTTGCCCCAAGGTCACACAGCCAGTAAATGTGTCAAGTGTCTGAGGTCAAATTTGAACTCAGATCCTCCTAGGGCTGGTGCTCTATCACTGCACCACCTAGTTGCTCCTGATAGGGGGGAATTTTAACACATATAGAGTTAGTAGGGGAATCCATATTATCCATGGAGCACAGTTTAAAAATAGGAAAGGGCAGGATCAGAATGGGAGATGCTGAATGGTTTAGCTGCAACCACCCATATCCAACATCATCCTTAATAATCTAAATAATGAAATCACTAGTAACTGACTGTTGCAGCAAGCATTCCACCATACCAAGGGTGACTGCCAACACAAGTTCTTAGATCTACTTTTCTAAAGGAAAGTAACTCAAAATGGGTTAACAGTCTTGCATTAATCAATCAAAAATATCATTTACCTAGGTCAGGGGGAAAAGTTAGCACCCTGAACTTCAGAGTAGACAGACAGATTACAAGCAGAAGTTTACAAGAAGACAGAGAAACAGATCAAGCAAAGAGGTCTCCAACTGTCTGACCATTACATTCATACCTAGTCACAGTTACCAGGAAGGGAAGCACCAACATCTGGGTTTTCAAAGCCGGGGGTGTTCTATGGCTGCCCAGAGTCTCGTCTAGTCAAATCACACAACACTTCTCACAGTGAGCCCCAAAACAAAGCCTCACATCAGGGTTTATATAGCCTTCTCCTGGCTCAAAGAATGTAACAACCCTCTTGACCCACTGCCCAATCAAAAAGCATTCCTGAAAACCAAGGTTTCCCCCCCCACCCCCACCCCCCAGGCTTCAGGTGCACTTAAAGCCTATCAAAGGGCCCAGGGGCAGGGAAGGTCTTAAATTCCTATTCCCATAACACTGACTAAAAGAGATCATAAGAGGTTAAAGCATAGACATACTCTTAGCACAGGGCAGAACTATATTATAAAAAAAAATTAATGGCTTTTACGTACAAACAGATTGGCCTATGATGATACAATTTTGTTCTTCTTCCTCCCTTTCTGCTGTAGAAGTTTTCAGCTGCAGAAAACCTTGGCTTGTGGAAAGAAAAGGATCATGCAGAAACATTTGAGAAGAAACGTTGCAGGATTGGATTCCCTATTTTGTAAAGTTAACATTTTTGTATAATGTGCTAGACGTGTTCTAACACTTGTGGTTTGCTAAGTTGCTTTGCTATTTGGCAAAAATGAGCAGCTTTTTTGAAGACATATTTAGCAGGTCAAGAAAACATAATTTTTCTTCCCTAATCTTATCCCTTTCTAAGACTAGCCTTGCAAAATACTTTCTATACTTACATAATACTTTTTAATGGAATTTAATAACAAAAATCTGTTAGCTCTCTAACGTACTAACTCTGTTTATTTTCATTCTTAAAAAGATGAAGACAGGAGTAGCTAGGTGGCACAGGACCCATAGCACAGGTCCTGGATTCAGGAGGACCTGAGTTCAAATCCAACCTCAGACAAGTAACACTTATTAGCTATGTGACCTTGGACAAGTCACTTAACCCCAATTGCCCTGCCTTCCTCCCTCCAAAAAGACAAAAAAATAAAAAGATGAAGATAAACCTTAGCCTAAAATATATGAATTTAGTTGACAATTGTATTTCAATAACTGATTTTCCTTTGATCCTATGTGTTTTATCTTACATATTTAAAAACATTTTTCTGAAAAAAGGTTCATAGGCTTCATCAAATGTCCAAGAGGGTCCATGACACAAAAATGGTTAAGTCTTCCTCTACGTCTACAAAGTGAGTAGTTACAGAGAAAATCAGATCAACATAATCTTTTCCAAATATTCCTAGATCTAAAGAAAACAACTCCAATTGCAGAATGTCAATTTGCTCCATGTTTACTTAATCTCTAGAATACAGAGAATTCCAGGAATAGAGCAATTAGTTCTGGTCATAGATCTAGATAAGTTATGCACATCCCTATGCTTCCAACATAGACAATTAACAAGAATTCATTAAGTGTTTCCAATGTGCTAGACATAGTATACACCTGCACGTGCATACACACACACACACACACACACACACACACACACACACACACACACACACACACATCTTATTGTCCCTAGTAGATTTTAAGTTCCTCCCGGGTGGCTGCCAGGGTTTCTTTGTTACATCACCCATAACACCTTTCAGTTCAGTACATGACTCACAGTTTTTCTCTCATCCTTAACTCCTGCCCTCATACTTCAACATACATATTGGCTTTTCCTTAAACACCCTAAACATCCAGTTCTTCAGCCTCCTCACTTCACAACTTACTCACCATGTCAGACACACTCAAAGATGGTCACATTCTTGATCTTGCTATCACCCGCAAAGGTACCATCACCATGTTCAAGAATTCCAAAATCTCCTTACCTACATATAATTTGTTGGCCTTTTATCTGCCTGTCTGCCTTCCCTTACCAAACTCCTCTTTGTACATACCATGCTCAGTTCTCTCCTAGACAACTTCCTTATACTTGTCACTTTCTCCTCTTCTGCTTATTTTGACTCTTTAGTGGACTGGTTCAACATTACACTGTCTTCCTCTCTTAATCCCTTTATCACTTCACCAATTGCACCATGCCAAACCTCATTCTTGTATCACCCCTGCCATTTGTTGTCTTCATGCCTATACCTGCACTGCAATAAAAAAAAAAAAAGATAGAGAAAATCACATTACCATTCTGACTTGGTTCACTGCAAATTTATGTTTTACAACCCCAACTGGGCTCTCACTGCTTCTAGGTGATACATCTCCCTCATCAAGTCAATATTACACTTCTTACAGCGACTTTTCCAAACCTTTTCATCCCTCCTCAAAACTCCCATTGCTCCTCCTTTCCCCTGTCCTCTCAGCTAAGAACCTTGTCTCTTCCTTTGCCTCTTTAGGATAAATGTATTGCTGAAAATAGCTAAGTCATTCACAATTGATCATCATACAGTAGTGCTTTCCTGGTTCTGTTCATTTTACTTTGCATCAGTTCATGTAAATCTTTCTAGGTTTTTCTGAGAGCATCCTGCTTGTCATTTCTTATAGTACAATAGTATTCCATCACAATCATTTACAACAACTTGTTCAGCCATTCCCTAATTGATGGATATCCCCTTAATGTCCAATTCTTTGCCATCACATAAAGAGCTGCTATATATATGTATATATGTGTGTGTGTGTGTGTGTGTGTGTGTGTGTGTGTGTGTGTGTGTGTGTGTGTACACACACATACACAAAGGTCCTTTTCTCTTTTTTATATCTTTGGGGTAAAGATCTAATAGTAGTATTGCTTTTTATTTTTCAAAGATTAAATTCTACCTTATTAAGATAATTAAAAAGTTGAGGCTATTTATCATGAGTTGTTTCTTCTTCCTTATTCGTCATCTCATATAACTCAAATGCTTTTTGCCACTATCTCCTTCATCCCTGTCTCACTATGAGATGACCTTACTCTTTGCCAATGCTAAACCCTCTACCTGCTCAAGCAATTCCATTCCATTCCATCTCTTTGAACAGATTTTCCCCTCTGTCAGTCCCATTCTATTATTTATTTTCAATCTCTGTTTACTGGATCCTTCCTTACTGTCTATACAAATGTCCATGTCTCCCCATCCTGAAAAAAAACAACCCAAAACTCTCACTTGATCCTTCTGTCTCTACTAACTTTCATCCTATATCTCTTCTGCCCTTTGTGGCTAAACTCCTTGAAAAGGCCTTCTACAATAGGTGCCTCCACTTTATCTCTTTTCACTCTTTTCTTAAGCCTTTAAAAACTGGTTTCTGACCTTTGCATTCCACATTCTTTCCAAAAGTTACTAAAGATCTTTTGGTTGCAAAATCCAATGTCCTTTTCTCAATCTGCATTCTTCTTGACCTTTCTGCAGCTTTGATATTGTTGATTAATCGTCTTCTCTCTAGATTTTTGGGACACTACTACTTCTAACTATCTGACCACTCTTCCTCTGTCTCCTTTGCTGTATCATCTTCCATATCATGCCCTCCAACCATGGGTGTACCCCCAAGTTTTGTCCTTGCTGTATCTTCTTCCATATCATGCCCTCCAACCATGAGTGTACCCCCAAGTTTTGTCCTGGGAAAACTTCTCTTCTCCCTATATATCAGGACTTCTTAAACTGTTTCCACTTGCGAACCTTTTTTTGTGCTATGGTGAAGTTGCACATAACAAGATGGGCACGTACTGCCAGAAATACCTTAGATTCATAACATGTTGGATTTTGGATTCATTTTTTGTTGTTGCACATTCTGAAAGCCTTTACTGTTGCCAAATTTTTTGTGACCCCATATGGGGTCATGACCCACAGTTTAAAAAGCACTTCTCTATTCTGCTTCACTGGTGATCTCATCAGTTCTCACAAATTTTTTAAAATTTTAATTTAATATTTTGTTTTTTTCCAACTACACATAAAACAAATTTTAACATGTATATATTTTTTAAATTTGAATTCCAAATTCTCTCCCTCCCTTCACTGAAAAGGTAGGCATTTTGATATAGGTTATACATGTACAATCATGCAAAACATATTTCCATGTTAGCCATCTTATGAAAGAAAATATAGGTTAAAAGAAAAGCAAGAAAAATAAAGGAAGTAAAGAAAAAGTGCGGTTCAATCTGCTTTCAGACTCTCACTTCTTTCTCTGGAGATAGCATTTTTCATCATAAGTCCTTCAGAATTTTCTTGGATCGTTGTATTACTGAAAATAGCTAAGTCATTCACAACTGATCATCATACAATAGTGCTCTTCTGGTTCTGTTCATTTTACTTTGCATCAGTTCATGTAAATCTTTCCAGGTTTTTCTGAGAGCGTACTGCTTGTCATTTCTTATAGCACAATAGTATTTCATCACAATCATGTACAACAACTTGTTTAGGCATTCCCCAATTCTTGGGTATCCCCTCAATTTCCAATTCTTTGCCACCACATAAAGAGCTATTATAAATATTTTTGTATATATTTTCCATTTTTTATGTCTTTGGGACAAAGATCTAACAGTGGTATTGCTTTTTTTTTTTCAAGGACTAGTCTACTTTATTAAGATACTTAAAATAATTAGGCATTATTCTGCACATATTTCTGCACAGAATTCCAAAACAGGTTGATATAGAGAATATGAGGCAATATCACCATCAGCATTTCCCCTATACTCTGTAAAAATATGTGATTTTATGAACCACCACCACCACCACCACCAATTTAAAAAACAAACAAATAAATAACCTCTGAGCATCTCATAATGAATCAGCCAGGGGTTTGTAGCATGGTAACAAGCACAGAAAGGAGTCCCAGACTCATCTTCCTACTGAGCCCAGTTTCCCACCAGACTAAAAGCTATGTTTTCATCAAATTTAGCAAGATTTTCTCCTCTATGGATTCTATTGTTGTATTAACAATGTCTGAGCTAGATTCAAAACTCTTGCTTTAATCATTTATTTTCCCATTTATAAATAGAAGGAAAAAATTTCTCTATTTGTCTTATAAGGTTGTAATATAAGATTGAAATGTTTTCTGTTAAGTACTTTAGGTTTGCTGAAAATCAGAAATTTGTGATAATGTGGTACTGCTTTTTTATTGCTTCAACTCCATACATGATTCTGTAAATGAGTGAGCAAGTTCCCATGCTAATGACTTCTCTGTAGTAAACCAAAAATTCATGTCTAGACTTGCAAAGTTACTTGCTTAACTCTAACATTGTTCATTAGTCAAGGTAAGGTTGACCTAAGGAATATGTATCTGGGGTGGGGTGGAGGGTTTGCCAACACAAAAGCAAGTTGTTTTTGTGAAATGTGTTTTAATGTTCAACTCCTGAGAGTTTTAAAATTCATATCCAAGTTGACTTTACACCAGTATTGTTTCCCTGGGATGAACTGAGCCTAAAGCTTAAAAACATACTTTTCTAGCAAATATATCAAATGATGCCTGAAAATTAAAATAAACACATGGTTTTTCTCTCTTGCATAACTCTATGTCCAGTGTGTGTTCTTTAGTAGGCACTAAAATGTGAGCTATTGTTGAAGTCTTTTTCACACTCAGTACGTTTGTAGGGTTTCTCTCCAGTGTGGATTCTCTGGTGTACAATAGGGTTTGACCTCTGGTTGAAACATTTTCCACATTCACCACACCTATATGATTTCTCTCCTGTGTGAATTCTATGGTGAGTGATAAGGTTGGCATGACCATGAAAGTTTTTCCCATACTCCAGACATTTATATAGTTTGTTTCTTGTGTGAACATTCCAATGAGTGATGAGCTTGAACATTGACTGAAATATTTCCCCCAGTCAACACATTTATATGGATTTTTACCTGTGTGGACTCTTTGATGGTTAGTAAAAGTGATCTTATTGAAGGTTTTCCCACATTCTGCACATTCATAAGGTTTCTCCCCTGTATGGATTCTTTGATGACTAGTGAGGGTGAGCTTTTATTGAAGCTTCTTCCACATTCATGACATTTGAAGGGTTTTCTCCAGAGTCAGTTCTTTGGGACCCAGGACAAATTAAGCTCATACTGAAATTGTTTTCACCTTCAAGCTGCTCAGAAATCTTCTCCCCCATGTGGTTTATCAAATATGCCCTCAAAGATGAATTGTTAGCAAAGCTTTCCTCATGCTCCTCTGTCAGTATTTCTTCCTATATAGGTTCTCTGATGATTAACAAGATTTGAACTCTGATTGAACTTTTTCCAACACTCACTACATTTATAGGGTTTTTCCCCTGTGTGGATTTTCTGATGGGTGACTCGGTTTGACTGATCACTAAGGCTTTTGCTGCATTCAAGACATTTGTATGGTTTCTCTCCAGTATGGATTCTCTGATGAGTATTGAGGGTAGAACTGTCATTGAAGCTTTTCCCACATTCAAGGCATTTGTATGGTTTTTTACCTGTGTGGTTCCACTGATGTGCAATAAAATGAGAGCTCTGACTCAAACTTTTTACACATGCACTATATTTGTAGCGTTTTTCTGCTACATATAGTCCCTGATGATCTATTAATTTTTCTAAACCACATTTCTCCCACTGTTCCTCTGAGGGAATTTCACACTATCTTGATGATTCATATTTGTCCTGACTGTCTTCCCCCAAACAGGCTGGTGACCATCTTCTTCAAAATGTTTTGATAATGTCTTGTGCAGCTCCTCAAAAACTTCCTACTTTGAATTCTGTTCTTTGTTTTCACACTTCACATCCACACGAATGTAGCTTTTAAATGGAATTGCAACATCAAGGGTCTTAAAATTCTGGTTTAGCACATCACTGTACTCATTCTCTTTAGCTACTTCTTCTTTGTCATCCTCCTCCTCCTGTCTCCAGGTCTTTTGGTCTTGTTCTTCAGCATCCCTCCTCCCTGGCCTTTCTGGGAGGCGAGCACATCTGAGAATTGCTCACACATGCATGAGGGTCTAGCTCTTCATAAAAGGGGCAAATCCCTGCAGGCAGGCTGCTTTTAGCTTTCTGGTAACTTCATAGGAGGTTTTTGAACCTATAGTGACACTGTCCAGAGGGAATCCCAGCAATGGCACAATACACTTGGCTTTTCTTGTGGCCATTCTGAAGTTTGTTGGAGAATGGAGATTCATCAGGAATGGCAAGGAAAGTCTTGCTTTCTTCATAGCTCCAGTGCACACCTGCAATATGACTTTGAAAAAGGTTGAGCCACTGGACATCTTGGGTCCCTGGATTGGTTCCTCGATGACCATCTCATACCCATTACAATCTGCAGCTGTTGCAGCCTTTGTAGCTGCCTCATGTTCCCAGTTCCCTTCTTTGCTCTCATCTGTCCCAGCATCTCTATCCTCCAAACTGGGGAGACCCACAGCCTTCTTCAAGATTGTCTGTAGTTCTGAAACTCGAGCCTTCACCAAAGCGTGTGACTCCTCATAGAAAGGACAAGTGGCAGGGGGATGGCTGCTCTTGATTTTCCTATAATTTCTTTTTGTTGCTGTTGTTGCTTTTGGGGGGGGGGGCAATTGTTAAGTGACTTGCCCAAGGTCACATGGCTAGATTTTATGTTAAGTGTCTGAGGCCATATTTGAACTCAGGTCCTCCTGACTCCAGAGCGAGTGCTCTATTCCCTGTGCCACCTAGCTGCTGTATTACAATTTGTTAAGAGGTTTTTGACCCTACATTGGTATTGCTCCAGGGTTTTCAAGAAACTCCACACTTGCAATTACTCAGAGATGGCCTGATATATGGGGCAGTTCTGATGACAGGAATTTTTCAGAAAATGGACACTCACCAAGGATTGCATGGAATGTCTTTTCCCAATTTTTCCTCTACCTCTCTTGCTTGATTTTCAAAATCCTTTTTGAGATCTTCCATGACCTAAGGCCAATTCATATTTTTTTCTTGGAGGCTTTGGATATAGGAGCTTTGATTTTGTTTTCTTCTTCTGTGTGTTTTGATCTTCCTTGTCATCAAAGTAAGTTTCTATAGTCAGAGATTTCCCCATTGTTTGTTCATTTTCCCCAGCCTATCATTTGACTTCTAGCTCTTTGTTACAGTCAGGTTCTGCTTTCAGGATGGAGGATACACTGTTCTAAGCTTCAGGGGTTTTGTGCAGCTGGTTTCAGAGACATTTTTAGGGATCTGTAAGTTTTCAGGTCATCCAAGGTGGTATGGTCTAAGGCAGGGGTGGGGAACCTGCAGCCTTGAGGCCACATGTGGCCCTCTATGTTCTCTAGTGTGGCCCTTTGACTGAATCCAAACTTCACAGAACAAATCCTTTTAACGAAAGGATTTGTTCTATAAACTTGGACTCAGTCAA
Source organism: Gymnobelideus leadbeateri (assembly GCA_011680675.1). Lineage (NCBI taxonomy): Eukaryota > Metazoa > Chordata > Mammalia > Diprotodontia > Petauridae > Gymnobelideus > Gymnobelideus leadbeateri. The sequence continues at coordinate 70,318 of WOXC01004916.1, read as the reverse complement.
AAAGCTGCACCCAAGGACCTAGAAAGCCACATGTGGCCCCAAGGGGACAGATTCCCCACCCCTGTGTTAGATACTGCAGCATTGACCATGAGAGAACATGTATTTCATATTTCAGAATAAAGTTATACTTCTAGAATTAATGTAATGTTTGCTTTTGGGGTATAGAGAAAGCATCTTTAGGATCAAAATTGTAAAATAGAACATGGACTTGAGTAAATGAGAAAATATCAAGAGGCCCATTTTTTTTTAAAGCAATTGGGGTTAAGTAACTTGCTCAAGGTTACATGTCTAGTTATTTATGTGTGAGTGCTAATTTTATGAGGCCAGAACCTATCCTGGGTCCTCCCGACTCCAGGGCCAGCATTCTTACTCACTTCGACACTTAGCTGCCCCAAGAGGCCCATTTATAAAGAAGTGTTCATGGGGGCGGCTAGGTGGCGCAGTGAGTAGAGCGTCGGCCCCGGAGTCAGAAGGACCTGAGTTTGGATCCGGCCTCAGACACTTACCATATACACAAACAAAAAACCTAGCCATGTGACCTTGGGCAAGTTACTTAACCCCAATTGCCCTATAAAGAGCAAAAAAAAAAAAAAAGAAGTGTTCATGAAGGAAATTTTGACAACATATAGAGCTTATAGCATGATGACACTCTTGTAATTAAAAAGGTAGTTTTTTGGTAGTCTGTCTGAAGAGGGATTTCATAGTCCCACATTCACAGAATCTCAGAGCTGGAAGTTATTGCAGAAAACTATTCTAGAAGAACTTCCAACAAAATGGGAAGACAATTTGATGGGAATTAAATTTAGATGAGAATCTTATATCTTAGACAAAATAAGTTTCAAATGGATAAGTAAAAAAATATAAAATATCACAAAATCTTAAAAAATTAAACAACAGAAGGTACATTTCTTGCTAAGGGGAGAATTCTAAACCACGCAAGTGACAAAGATGATAAGTAAATATAAAATAAATAATTTCAAATACAAAAAAACCTGAAAAATATTTGCATTAAAATTGATGTAGCTAGAAAAAGAAATGGTTAAGTAGAAAAAAATTATTGTATTGAATACTGAACAAAAACCTGATAATTTAGCACATCTAGGTAATATAAACAACTACAGAAGACCAAACACCAGTCTCTAATAGATAAGTGGCCAAAAGACATGAATAATGGACTTCTGAATATAAAATGCTAATTATTTACAACTTTTGAAAGATGGTTCCAAAGTTCTAACAAATAACCTCAAAGAGGTTAAAGATACAAAGAAAGATCCTATACATAATAAAATATTTATAGTAGTACACTGTGACAGCAAAAAACTGAAGGCAAAATGGATGTTCATCCGTTGGGGGCCTGGTGGACAAATTGTGGTGTAGAAATGTAATTGAATATTATTTCTCAGCAAAAATTATGAATATGAGAAATTCAGAGAAATATCTAAAGGTTTATCTAAAAAGATGTAGACTGTGGAACATAATATCCAAACTGACTCCAGTAACATAAATGATAGTAGTCAAAAGCCATTGAATTCTAATGAACTATGATGATCAATTTTGCTCCTAATGAATTGACAATGATATATGCCTTCATCCTACTACAAGACTGGTGAAGAGTCTATATGTGGAATGAAGTACATATGTCAGACAAATTTAATGTGTCAGTTAGGTTTGCCTAAATGTTTTCCATTGTTAAATATAAATTTAATATTTAATGTGTATGGGGGGGCATGTTAAAAAGAAATTACTGCAGTACTAAAAAACTGAAGTTTTAACAACAAAAGGAACATACCAAACAGAAAATAAAGTTAACATGTTATCTTACTATGTGATCCAAGCAGTCAATCTTTCTAAATTCCATTATATTGGAAGAAATAGGAAAGGTTGAAAGACATTATAGAAATGACTATTTCAGTCCTAATTTTCTCATCCTTTTGTTTCCAGTAAGGATACTTTAAAGTCAAAAAATAGCATATCATTCAATATTCTAAATAGACTTCTGGAAAGATAACAGAGTAAGTCATGTCAGGTTCCTTTCATCATTTTTTAATAACAACAAAGAGGAAGAACAAAAACAAAAATAGTTTTTAAAATCCTAACAAGGAAAACCTGTAAGAAAATCAAGGAGAGAAGCTAAAAGAATGATTAAACAAACAAAAAAAGGTGACCTTGTCCCATGAATAAATATTATGGGATAAAAGAAATTAAGGGAAAATATCCAAGAGAAAAGAATAATAGTTTGATAAGGAAAATTAGGTGAAATATCTCATAAGATACTGGTTTTCATTACCTTTGAACATGATAAAGCCAACTCTACCATTTCCTTTATTTGTCTTTCCATAGAAAACTGATATGCCTTTGCTCCATTTAATTTCCTTTGTTCTTCTCAATTTGTTTATTTCTTATTTATTTGTATATTCATATGAAGAATAATGCAATTCAGTTACTTTTGTATCTCTACTTATTGGCCAATGGGCAGAGTTTTCACATGCAGAGAACTAAGAGTCAGGTTAAAATTTATATAATTGTTCAGTTATTTCTAACTTCATGATCCCATTTAGATTGGGTTTTGTTTTATTTTTCTTTTTTGGCAAAGATACTGGAGTGGTTTGCCATGTCCTTGTCCAGCTCATTTCACAGATGGGGAACTGAAGCAAACAGGGTTAAGTGACTTTCCCAGGGTCACACAGCTAGTAAGTGCCTGAGGATAGCTTTGAATTCAGGAAGAGGAATCTTTCTGACTTTAGGCCCAGCAATCTATCCACTGTACTATGTAGTTGCTTAACCTATAGATGGTCTAAAAACCTTGTGTCTTACCAACTTTTGTTTCTCTTTCCACCACCTTGCCACCATCACTACAGAAGTGCAAAGGAGCCCAACAGAACTGAGGACTACTTTGCCTATTTCTTTGTTTCATGATTACCATGATCAAAATATGTATCACCAAGGAACCAATCTATCGATGATGAGCATCTCCCTGCTTAGGCTCTCCAAAGAGATCAGATTTAGATTATCACTAACACTCTACCTAAACTTTTTTGCAGAATGATATGACCAACCAGAACTAGTGTTCTGCTGGCATAATTCTAATAATAATCCCATGCTCACACTATGCCATAATGAGACATCAGAGTAAGATTTAATGGAGGATTATATAATAAAATGGTAAATGAGGCAATATGTTCCAATGGAAAGCTTTGGAATCTCAAGACCTGAGTTCAAATATCAGCTCTGTTGCTTATTTTCCTACCTGATGCTGGGCAATTCACTTAATCACTTTGGGTCTCAGGAGGGTCCCTGCCCCTGCCCACTCTAAATCTTTAATCTTATGATCTCATGCTAAGGCATAAATTGCTCACTAAGTATGAGGGGAATTGAAAAGAAGATCTATTGATCAATCAACAAGTATTTATTAAGCTTCAACTATGTGCTGGGTACTGTGCCAAAGACTAAATAAAGCATGGAGACACTTAGGAAGCTGTGAAAACACAATAAGTACTGGGTAGAGTTGCATGTAGTCTTACTGCCTGTGCTATAGAGAGAACACAATTGAACATAGTGGATATATAATTCTAGCCTTTCAATATTTGTCTTGCTTCAATTATCTGCTTGATGCAAGGATAAATCTGGACAACTTTGAGACTGCAGTTTCAGCTGTAATTTGCATACTAACTTCATTTTATATTTCTGGTTTTTACTCCTCTTCCTTTTGTCCCTCCTTCAACTTAAATGTAACCAGATAAAGCCTAAGTTTCCTTCTCTTCCCTCTTGAATTGTACTATATCAACTCCTCTGTATCATTGTTAGCAAATGCCTTGCCTTTATAAAGCTCCATTTTATGTCACTTTATGTCTCTTTGTCTCTTCTTTCTTACCTTTCATTCAGATAGTAAACAAGTTGCATCAATTGAATTTTTTCCAAAAAATAAAATTAAAAGGTACAGATTGAATCTTTTTCATATTTTTAAAAAATAAAAGTTTATTCTCTCTGTCTGGCCATCTCTGTCTCTGTTCCCAACTCCACCCCATCTTCCTTATGATTCTAATTTTTCTCTTTACCCATCTTTAACTGATTCAGGAGAGCAATTGCTTCTAATAGTTTAATACTTTTAATCAGGCTGTGTCAAGCAGCAATTAGATAGGCAAGCAGAAAATAATATTAATAGGATGCATTTATATACAGATAGAATAAGAAGCTATATACTTACTAATGGTTTGGGGGAGGGGAAGAACACCATATTGCATGTGATGGGTTGTGCATTTTGGAAGTAGAGTTGTCCTATTTTAATAAGATTTTGTACATACCTGTGCAAAGAGCATAGCCTCTTGTGTGTAGAACCATCTCCAGCTGTCTTGATCTATATTTTGCCGCTGGACCCAGAGTACTCCAGAGGAGAGAATAAAGCTGGCAACTTTGCATAGCCCTCTCTCTCTGGAATCCAATTCACTTGCAAGTCATGGTATCACCTTCCTGATGCCATGGTCCTCTTCAAGAATGAATGAAAAATTACAATCTGTGAGTAGTAGTAGCTGCCACACTAGAGACCAACTCTCCAGTTCCAGTTGGGCAATGCAGTTCTTTCCTTTCTTCTTTCCTTCCTTCCCTCCACTCCCTCTGTCCACGTAGGGAATCATACCCTTACTTTCAGGTCCTCTGCCCAAAGGAATATACATTTTGAACATTATAACCTTGTGTAATATTTTGGGGTTTGTTAGCTAGATATCTTTCTTTTAAGGACTATACCTTAAACCCAAATCACTCTGACTCTCATTGATTGGCCGAAAAGAGGTCCCAGTCCAAGCCTCACTTGGTCATTGTTTGGGCTTTGATGGTTAGGTTAGCAATTGTTTCTGTTCTGGCCAGAAACCCTGAAGGTCTTTTCTTCCCACATTGTTTTTGTTGTTGTTGTTGTTGTTTTTGAGTAGGTAAATGAGGTCATTCTTTGGCTGATTTCTTACCTAGCCTCAATCACTGAGTAGGCATTGCCTCAGTCAAAGTGAGACCTGGAAAAGACCTTAACTTAAAAAGGCCAAAGTTTCCTACTGCATCTGAGACCATTTCCAGTTGGCCTGATGGTCTTGCCACTGGACCCAGGTGGCTCCAGAGGTGAAAGTGAAGCTGATGACTTTGAATAGCCCTGCCTCACTTAAATCTAATTCACCTGCAAGTCATGACATCACCTTACTAATTCCATGGTCCTCTTCAAGAGCGAATAACAAACAATGAATGAACGAATGAATGAGCCTCTTATGAGTAGGATGTGTAATGTTAAGTTCAAGCAAGGAATATGAGTTTCTGTCTTTATCCACTATTCCAAAGATAATACTGTGGGCAGTCTCACATTTACTTACTAAAAGCAAGAATAGCTATATATTTCCTATTTTGGGAGCTCATTGCCACTGGAGGGTTTTCAGGGAGGAAGAACATTTCCAGCATAGTATTCTGGGGAACCCTAGCTGTGTCTTGGAGGGGTAAAGAAGTGCAGAGGTTGAGTCTAGGACAAAGTTCAAAAAATAACAGCAAGAAGGACCTGAGACCAGAGTACCATCCCCCACACTACAGGATTAGAGGTGATTACAATAATAAACTGCTAAAAAAAAATTTAAATAGGCAAAGGAGAAAGAAACTAAATACAAACAGTTACTATGGTAATAGATAAGACTGGAGTTCATCTTCGGAGGAAGATACTGAAGTAAAAAAAAAAAGTCCTTTCCTACCCCAAAGAGTAACATTACCTGCCCCAAAAGAATTCATAGAAGAACTAAAAAAAGACTTTAAGTGAAATAAAAGTAAGAACAATTCAAGAAAAAGAAGATTACAAAAAGAGAGTCAACCAACTGGAAAAGGAAATCCAGAATTTTAAGGAAGAAAATGACCCCTTGAAAATTAGAATGGGACAAGGAGAAACCAGCATAATATTTCAAAAGCTCCCAATAAAATATTTACATTTACTTCTTAATCAGTGCAATAAGAAAAATAATGATCTATGGCAGTTTTGGAAAATGTCTGCTTGTTAAAATTTCAAAACTATGACTTTGGGAGGAAATGTAACACTGAGGCCCACCAGCTACAATCAGCTTCTATTCTCATGTTGTTTTTGTTCTTGGGTCATTTCTGTTGTGACCAACTCTTTGTGACCCTATTTGGAGTTTTCTTGGCTAAGATACTAGAGTGGTTTTCTGTTTCATTCTCCAGCTCATTTTACAGATGCTGAAATTGAAGTAAATAGGACTAAGTGACATGCTCAGGCTCACACAGACAGTGTTTAAGGTCAGACTTGAACTCAGATCTTCATGACTCCAGGTCCGGCATGCTATCTATTGTACCACCTAGCTACCTCTCTATCCTCATGTAAGACCATCAATTTGGTATTAAGGTTTGTTACACATGTACTTTGCTGAGACTTGTTGTTTAGAAGAAAATTGAGACAATAATCCTTTCAACTTTCTTCCAAAATAATAGCTCACAAGGTCCCACTAAAATATTTTTATCAACAAATCCAATAAGAAAGCTAATAATTTTTGAAATTTTTAAAAAATGGCATCTGCTTATTAAAATTCAATAAAGAGATGAGCCCAGAAGATAGTACTAGGGAGCAGTGCCTAAAAGAGATGCTGATAATAGCAGAGAAACCCTCCAGAGGAAATTAGATGCCAAGGCCAGCCAAGAGTGGCAGAGGAATGCACTCAGAACCACCAGATATGAGGTGGTCAACAAGAAGCAGGCATAGTCAGAGGAGCTTAACAGCATCACCAGAAGATACTGGGGTCCTGCAGATATTTGAGGTGTGAGTTACCCCTTTTGTATGAGCCTTGGTGCCTGGTCCCTATCCGTGCTCACTGTCCCCCTTGCCAGTGTGTATATCTATGGGAAAGCATTCCCCAGGTTTATATGGGGAATGTCTTGGTGCAAATCTTCCTAGACTATTTTATTACAAAGCTTTTGCTTTTAACTAATTGAATTCTCTGGCTGATTAGAAAAAGAGTCAATGCCTCAGTGGGGGGGTTCATGAGGTACAGTTTTGAGGGGATGTTTCCTTATAGAGGATCTTAAGCCCGGAGCAGCTATTCTGGGGGGCCCCATGTGAAAGAGAGAGTGTCGCAGATGATATATTAATACTGAAAGAGCAAGTTACTTAACCCCAATTGCTTAAAAAAAAATGAATGTAAGAGTGAGAGACATAGGAACAAATACTAAACCAAGGGGGCCAGGCTTTTGTCTTCCTCCTTCCTGGTCATATTATTGCCTTTATTATGTATTTGTGACTGACAGTGTAACCGTACATTTGTGTATCTAGCATAATATTTAGCAGTAATAAGACTTTAGGTCAAAGATTCTATCTTTAGGTTGCTGTATTCTGTGTCACTCAAAAATGACTTCACATAGAGATAACCTCAAATGAATGTGTTCCAATAATAACATTAATAATGAACATTTTAATCATCCCCAATGATTACAGATCCATGAGATGAACAGTGTAGCATGAGTTTGCAGAAATAGAAATCTATGCTTTAGCTGGCAATGATTAGTGCTTTCTCTCCCTCCTCCTTTCAACTTCCTTGCATGTGCTGTTATCCCCATTAGAATATGAACTCCTTAAAGACTGGTATTTATATTATCAGTACTTAACACAGTGCCTGGCATGTACTAAGCACTAAATAAATGCTTTTTGATTGACTAATTTAAGGTAAAAGTTCTCAGGTCAGTTACTATAGCTCTAAGCTCCCAGTCAGAAAAATTCCTACCACCTAGGTAAAGGTATGATTCTCTGCATAACCTTAAATTTCTATCTCTCTCTATCTTTCTCCCTCTCCCCCTCCCTCCCTCTCGCTCCCCCTCCCTCCCTCTCGCTCTTATATTAAGCCCTGGCTGAGGCAAAATTCAGTTTACTGGAAATATTTTAGTAATTAAGTAGCAAATTATATTATACTGTCTATGTCTATACAGACATCTGGAGGAGAAGTTGGGTAAAGAGCCAACCTTTTCTTGGAACTTTTCTCAATTTGGCTCCTTTATTCTGGGATGCCTGTGAAAGTAACGATCCCCTAAAATATCTTCCTTCTCTCCTATAGTTCAGTCTTCCCTTTGTTTCAAAAAGGTATACTTGAACCTCCATGCTTGTTCCAACCTCTTGAATCTCTCACTTTGATTCAGATAATGGCCTTTTCCTTTTATAGTTAGGTCTTAATTAATGAGATTAATGGATCCCCTGAAATAGTGGCATTATTTAAATTCATACTACCTATTTCTATATGGTTGGGACAAATTTTAAATAATTATGTATTACATAATTATTACTTCATATATTTTACATAATTATAAATTCTAGTAGCACAAATTCATATTTGAATGCATGTGACCATTATAGGAGATTTATTATATGAGCTAATCTAGACCTAGCTATATATAATTTGTTTAGAGCTGACTTGTCTTCTACAAATTGACTTTGATTGGTTCAAGGAGATGTACAGGCCTTGCTCACACTTCATACTAATTATTTGTTTTAATCAAAAAGTGTTCTTATCTAAATATCAGACTTAAGTGGGAAGTTTCAAACCCACCCTTGTGTAAAGCTGAAGGTGTTGGTATGTTAGTCATTTTTGCTGAACTGCTTTTGTTCCACCTTATTTTCTGTTATAGGAATGTCTCTCTGGGCTGGTGAGAGGAGAGATATTAGAAAATGAAGGTGATGTAAAAGCAAAAGATGTCAATAAAAAGAGAAGCAAAATTTGCCATTTCTGAAAATGGAAGAACTATAAGAATTATCCTTTGTACAAACCTCTACTCTATGACTTTACACTCTATTTTTATAAGCTCATTATCAAATTCTAAGAAGCATATAAGAAAAAGAAAAACCAAAAAATAGAATAGTTGTCTTGAGATATTTAGCAAGTATCAACACAGTTTTCCATTTTCATCTTCTGGAAAGCTGAATAACAATTTCCATTAAGCCTTTTGTCCTAAATAATCTGGTTTTACATGTACTCTTATAATTGCTTTTGTCTCATCAAATCTCTTAATACTATTTATCATTTATTGAGGGCCAACCAGGGGCAAAGACATACTCCTTTGTGGCAAATCATGGTTTGGATAGGATAAACAAGATGAGACAGAAAGCTCCCAGAGACAGTGCATGGACTTGCTGGGGAGAATGATGTATATATGTTTGACTTCAATTTCATCCTGTCATATTAGCCTAAGAGATGTAGAAGAGTGAAGTCAGTTTCAAAAGGGTTCAAAATTAGTGATAGAAGATGGAAGAAAAGAAAAAGAACAAAAAGTGGCTAATATCTGAAACTGCCAAGAAAGAATTCTCTTTACTCATCTGGTTCTTAAACTGAGGTCCACAGAATTACTCCCCCTCCCTCTACACACACACACACACACACACACACACACACACACACACACACACACACACACACTGTCTTTAGACAGGTTTCAGGGTAGGACAACTAAAACTAAAAAAAACCTAAAAACTAAAAACTAATTTAAAAACTGAAATTTAGTAATTCCTGCCATTATTTAAAAACAGTATTCTGAGAAGGGGTCTACACTTAATCAGCTTGCCAAAAGGATCTATGCCACAACAATAGTTAAGAACCCTTGGTCTAGTAGTGAAATGTTTGAATTTGTAAAGATGGAAAGGGGGTTGGTGGCTTCATTTATATTAATTTATATAAAATATGCACTGAAGTACTGACTTATTATCTACATTTAATCTAAATAATTGGTGAATAAGAAGCAGCTTGTGAGGTGAATAGAAAACAGGCCTCAGAGCTGGGAAGATCTGACTTCAAGTCCTGTCCCTGACTGAGAATGACTCACAACTCCTTAGAATTCCCAGGTTACTCTCTGAATCCATAAGTTGCAAATCAGGTGCTGATCTGCACCTATACAGAGAATTTCATCTAGACTGCCCCATTCTAATGAAATAGTAGGTTTACTTTTTTTGCTTTTTAAAATAGCATTTAGGACTGATCATGTTATTGGATTTCTCCTTTAAACCTTCTCTTTCAGCACTTTACATAGTGGCCCCTTTCTCCATTAAATGTCCCAAGTAGATATTGATGCTGTATGTATATATTGGTTGTTTCTATCATTAGAAAGCAAGGTCCTAGTGAGTAGAGAGAGCTTCATTCTCTATATTTGTATGCCCAGCTCATAGCTCCTTGCTCCCAAAATGTACTCACAGTTGGTTGGTTGTTGTCCTTCCTTCTCCAAGAGGACCAAAATAGCATCACCATGCTAAAGTTAAGCTTCAATGTGTCTGACTGTGGCTGATCGGACTAATAGGAGCTCGGAATGCTCTACCACACGTCAGGCATGAATAGTCCATGTGCACATTTGAGGTGGAATCTCCAAATTTGCACATCCTTGGTTTCCTTTGAGCTGTTTCAATTCTGCTTTACTCACAGAGCACAGCACCTTCTCTGATGTGGACACTCCATGCTGACCAGTCCTGTGCCGGTGTCTCCCATGTCACAAATCAATTCCAAAGTTCTTGAGAGAGACCTTGGAAGTGTCCTTGTATTGCTTCATCTGGCTCCCATGTGATGCTCGCCCTTTGTGAATTCTCCATAAAACAATCTTTTTGGCAAGTGTACGTTTTGCATTTGAACAACCTAGCCAGCCCATCGGGGTCATGCTCTCTGAAGCACAGTTTGAATGCCTGGCAGTTTAGTTGGAGTAAGGCCTCAGTGCCTGTACCTTATCCTGTCAGGTGAAATTCAGAATCTTCCTGAGACAATTCAAATGAGAATTCCTGAGACAATGCCAGTTTCCTGGCATGGTGCACTCATGGTAGACTCCTAAATGCTTGTTGATTGACTGATGGATGGATAATGGAGGGGGACGGAGGGAGAGATGAAAAAAAGTGTAACTTTTGGGCTATGTTCACCAGCTGGTAGTTAAATCAAGTGACTGTCTGTGTTGTCATTATTTGTGAGCCAGATAAAAAGGTGAAAGTGTTGATAAAACCTGATAGGACAGGTTTAGTGCTAGAAAGGATTTAGGAGTCCAGTCATTTTGCAGTTATAAAAACTACCTATTCAGGGGCTACTAGGTGGTGCAGTGAACAGAACACTGGCCCTGAAGTCAGAAGGACCTGAGTTCAAGTCCAGCCTCAGACACTTAACACTTACTAGCCATGTGACCTTGGGCAAGTCACTTAACCCCAATTGCCTTGTCTTGCCCCCTACAAAAAGAAAAAAAAAACTACCTACTTTTAGGAACTTATACCCCCATGTAATAAACTTATTTAATTCATATTCTCATTATATTTCTTAAGACTCAAAAGTCTAAGCTTCCATAGTAGCTTTATGCCAGCTAAAAAAATTGTTATTTTTGTGTATACTTCAAACTCTTTATTTATGAGTTTTAATTATTCAATTCAACAAATATTTGTTCAACAGCTTACTATGGTCAAGATGTTGCTTACCACTGTTCAGAGTTTTCTTTAGTTATCCAAACTTATACAGATGTATATGCCATTCTGAGCACTGAGAGGCAGGATGACAAAGTGGTTAGGGAACAATCCTTAGAGTCAAGAAGAGCTGGTGTCAAATGGGATTGCATGTAAGATCATAAAGCAGCAAGGAATCCTCAGAAGCAGCCTAATACAACCTTCTTATTGCATAGTTAAGGCAAGTGAGACCCAAGGACATGCAATGTCTTGCCTAAGATCACAGATAGTATCAGAGATGGGATCAGAAACCCATCCCTCTGAAAGTGTGAGCTCCAGTACATCACCCAACCTCTCAATGCCCCACACCAATCCTCTAAGACTATAAATCACAGACTAGGTACTGATCTGGATTGCTAAAGGGAGTTTATTAAATTAGAGGTCTGGTTCCTCCCACCCCCCAAAAATAATCCTGCAAATATGATATATTGAGTTGTGACTCCACTTTAAAAAAAAAAAGTATATTTTTCTTTAAAATACCATGCTCTGGTCGCCAGTGGAGAAACAGCTCTATTCCATCCCAAAAGAAATGAAAGCCTAGGAGAGGCTAGGTGGCACAGTGAATATAGATAACCAGCCCTGGAGTCAGGAGGACTTGAGTCCAAATCCGGCCACAGACACTTAACATTTACTAGTTGTGTGACCTTGAGCAAGTCACTTAACGCCAATTGCCCAACCTTCCCCTCCAAAAAAATAAAAAGCAAGAAAAAAAAAAAAGAAATGAAAGCCTAGAGTTGGTCAATTTAGCAAGGACCTTCCATTTAGTTGATGGATGTCAGCAAAAGAAAAATCATTACTTTCAAAGGATGGGATTTTAAAGAAGTTAGTCCAAATACGGGTAGAAAATTGTTAAAAGCATTTCTGTTTTTTTTTTCATTCTTTCAAGCTAAAGTAACTCATAGAAATGAGTTATACTCTAAATCTATAGGAGAAAAGTGAAAAATCTTTCCACATATAATCAGTCTTATATGTGATGAATTGAAATAATTCTCTCTATTACCTCTACCTGTGAAAGGCTTTCTCTTTTAATTTATTAATTAATTTTTTTTGTTCAGACACTTTGTCTTATAACTTTAGTCAGTGGAGAAATTTCAGAGATTCAAATGAATTGTCATTGCTTAGGGAGCACAGCATGGACTACATTTTCCACAGTGGTGTGACCTGGGGGACCCTGTCATTCTGGGCAATTCTTGTCCATCTTTTCCCATAGATCTAAAGGGAACCCAATCAAAATACTGAAGACTTTTCTTTAGGGTCTTTTTGTGTTTTCTAGTTATCAGTGGAACATTGTATCCTGTGATCTCTTGTTCTTTTCTGATCATGACTTCAAAACAAAGCTGTGCATTCTTACCAATTCTATCTTATGTAATGTTGAATATTCTAACATTTGCAACATAACACACAAAAAAAGAAGTTGCTAGGTTAGAGTTGAAAGAGAAATAGCATTGGAAATTGGAAAGAGCACTGATGGGGAGTCAAAGGTCCTGGATTCAAATTCTAACTCTGAAACCTACTACTGGTGACCTTGGACAAATAATTTCTGCTCCTGCACTCCTTTCCTCTGATTGTTTTTTCCTTCCAAAACCTCTAGGTTAAGTAAAATGCCCAGGTCATCCATGTCTTCATTCTTCTTTGAACTCTACTCCTGACTCTGGAATTTCTCTACCATGTCACAGAGGCCTCCTCATCCTGGATTCAAGCCTGCTTTTTATACACATTAACACAATGAGCCCAGGCACATCACTGAACTTCACAGTGACCCCAGGTGACTTTTTATGACTCAAGATTAAAGATAATTTACCTTTGAAGGAACTTCTTGAATCAGGAGTTCCTCTTCCTAGTGAAATCAAAGGCCCTGTACACATTCATTTTTAAAATGTAATATATCTTTGTGGGAACCATCTATTGGAAAAATTGAACCATATCAATACTGATTTTTCTCCAAGTAAATAAAGCCAGAAGACAAAAGAAATTCTCAGCTAAATGAAGTTTGACTCACATGTTCTCCTTGTTCTCCACATGTTCCTTCTGAACAAAGGAACTGGCAGAATAAGTGTCTCTTCGTGTGTCTGAAGACAACAAAAAACATAATTTTATGGAACACTTGATCATCTGACTTTTCGGTGCTTATCACAAGAACAAGCAAAAATACTACCATGAATATAATCATGGTTTCTATACCAACACATAATGCAGAGGATATAGAGATAAAGTAATTCTATTAAGAACTTGATGAGATTCTCCAAACTGAGTTGGCATAGACTTGGATAAATAGTCACTTTAATGCCAAGGAGAAGAGGGGGAGAATGGAGAAAAGTGAATAGTTGTTGTTCTCTTTAGTGTCAGAGGGCAGAACTTAATTCACTCTTTTCTCTCCTCCCCAATAATTATATGCAAATTATTACTGTCTAATAGTGAGGTAACTTGACCCATAGGACAAGAGAAGTTATGACTAAGGAAATGTTGGAGAGAATTAACTAGCAAGCTGGTGGCTATGCTTGCAGGCTCCTGCCATTTATTTTAGAGAGAAGCTTAGAGTTATTAAAAGCACCTCACGAAATGAAGTGAGAAGAACCAAGAGAACGTTGTACACAGTATCAGTAATGTTGTAAGGAGGACTGACTGTGAAAGACTTACTACTCCAATCAATACAACGACTCAAGACAATTTCAAAGGGCTCAAGAAGGTAAGTGCTATCTCCATCCGGAGAGAGAACTGGTGAACTCTGAGTAAAGACTGAAGCATACTTTTTTACTTACTTTATTTTTTTTGCTTTTTTTTTTTTGAAACATGATAAATATGGAAATGTGTTTTACAAGGTTTCATATGTCATATTACTTGCCTTCTCAATAAGTGGGGACGGGGCTAGAGAGAGGGAAAGAATCTGGAATTCAAAAAAAATTTTAATGTATGTTAAGATGAATTATTTGTATTTTTTATTATTTATTTATTTATTATTTGTATTATTTCTTTTTTAAAGCACTGCATGGTTTCCCAAAGGCAATCCAGTTTGCTATATGCGTCCTATTCAATTTCGGGCCCATTTAATATGCATGCAGTATCTGTACAGTATATATATATATAGTTTTTGCTTTTTGGAGGGCAATTGGGGTTAAGTGACTTGCCCAAGGTCACTTGGCTAGTTTTTGTACAGTATATATTTAATGATAGAATAGTTCTATGGTTTGTTCATCTTTCATCATATCATAGTCTGGGCAATATGCATTGTTCATTCACTTTTCTTTCCTATGTATATGTTTAAGTAGAAACTTCTTGAGTTACATTCTGCAATAATGATATTCTATATTATTTGGGGGCTTTATGCAATCAACAAATGTTACCCTCAAACTGGAGCATTTTCACTATATGCCAGATATATTCCATGACGTTGGCAAAAACCTTTGGTGCATGTGTCTCTCTTTTGTTTCATGTTATCAACGGAACATCATCAAACTTATTGTTGTCATCATTAATAATGGTAGCTATTTATTAGAGTGCTTTTATTAATAGCATTTGTTATTATATTATTAATAGCTATTGTTATAGTACTTTGCAGATGTTATCTCATTTTATCCTCACACAGCCCTAGGAGGAAGGTATTATCATATTCTCACTATACAGATGAGAAAACAGAGGTAAATAGAGCTCAGGTGACTTTCTCAGGCTCACAGAGTCAAAAGTTTCTGTCACCAAATTTGAACCCAGGTTTTTCTGACTAGAGACCAAAATTCTACTTACTGTGCCATGTAGTTGTTTCCATTTCTATTAAAAAGAACTTGAATGAGTTTGAAATACATATGAACACACCCTGCCATAACTTATTAAGGGGGCATTTCATCCTAACATCAATTTTTTTTTGACAGTCATTGAATGATAAATGCACTGACATCCTGTATTCTCTATACATTTCAGTCAACTGTGTGACTAAGGAAGTGGTCTAGTGTAGAGTATCATTTACAAAAACCTTTCTGTTTCCTTCTGAAAACTTCATCAAATGGCTTTTGATTGGTATGTGTGTTAATTATTGTGACAAAGACTTTTTTTAGACTAGAAAATAATCTTTGTGTGTATGAGGAATAAAATCTGATTTTATGTCTGTGGATTGGGTGAAAATTTTCTTATCTTCACAAAACCTAAATGTTTCTTTTGTATGTATCTAACATGACAATAAGTCATGTCCTATTTCATTTTTTGAAATGCAACTTTTAAAAATCAGCCCGGTTCCTTCCATATGTACACTGTTTTAAAAAAAAATTCTCTCTCTTAAGAAAACAGAAACTGAGGTTTGATGAGACTCTTGAATCCTGGTGACTCAGCTTCCTAGACCAGTGCAATCCATTTAATGATGGCTGTTTTCCATCATTACAAATTATACAGTTTAAGAGGCCAGCTCTGATTGACCACCTAACTTAATAATATTTGGGGAAGAAGCTTATCATTAGCTTTCATTTGCCCTGTCAAGAAAGACTCTTGAGGGGAAAACCACCTTAAAATCTGAACTTGTGACAGTCTAGGGTTGTTATAACAAACTATAAATATTAATTGGTTTATACAAATAATGGACTTGGGAAGCTAGGTGGCTGGAGTGGGAAGGACCTTAGTTCAAATTCAGCCTCAGACACTTGACGAGTTTCCTAGCTGTGTGACCTTGGGCAAGTTACTTAACCCAATTGCCTTGCCTTCCCTTCTCCAAAAAACCCAAAAACAAATGATCTTATAGCCAGTACTCTAAAAGCCTCTTAATGACTCTCAAGACACATTAAATATACTTCATATTGCCCTCAGCTTATGTATTATTGATTCAAAACTGACATTTACTGGTATATTAAAAAAACAAGCTCTTGTGCATTAATTCTAAATGAGACATGTCATTAAAAATGGATGCATTGTTCTCACCTTTGCCATACTTCATAGTTAGCCAAGCCTCATTATTTGTTAGAAAGCGACCATAGTAACTAACATGTCAGCCACAATAAAAATCAGTCCTCTTCAATGACTAAAGGAAAGGCCCTAGATGCAACAAAATACGTATAGCAGCATTTTTTCAGTAGTAAATAACTAGAAACATAGTGGGTGCCCATTAATTGGGAAATGAACAAACAAGCTACACTACATAAATGGAATGGAATATTAATGTGCTACAAGAAATGATGGAGATGATGGATACAGAGAAACATGGATTTATATGAACCAGTACAAAGCGACATAAGCAGAACCAGGAAAAGAGTATACAAAAGCCTACAATATAAGTGGAAGGAATAGTAACAACTAAGCAATTTAAACTGAGTGATGTGAAACAGTGATGGCCCAGCTTGGCCTCAAGCAAGACATATTAGAAAATGCAGATGCCACTCCTTTGCAGATGTGGGGGACTAAGGGTGTGGAATTAGAGCATCAGCTTCTTGAGCATAGGGAGGGCTTTTATGATTCTTTACATCCCCAGCACTTAGCATAATGTTTGACACATAGTAGGTTCTTAATGAATTCTTGTTGACTTGAATTTAATCTACATAAAATGGCAGACTTTTAAAAATATTTTGGATAGTTTGGGTGACCATATTTTTTGTTTTGTTTTTTTGTTCCTCTGAGAGGAGATGGAGAGAGGGAAACAGTGGAAAATGTAGATAACATAAAAACAAAATATATCAACAAAAATGCCTTTTTAAAAGTCTTCCATATCATACTCATAGGATTTCTTTAGACCTTTTTCTTCTCATATTCTGAAAAACTAATTAACCAACTTGTAATGGAAATGCAAATTTAAAGATCTTCCCTGCCCTTAGCTTAAGTGCACCTGGAGCCTGTGGTGGGAGGCTTGTTTTTCAGGAAAGCCCACACCTTGATACTTTGTGATTGGGCAGTGGGTCCAGAAGGTTGTTACATTATCTGAGCCAGGAGAAGGCTATATAAATCCTGAGGAGAGGCTTTGCTTTGGGGCTCCCTTTGAGAAGTGTTGTGTGATTTGAGCAGATGAGACTCTGGGAAGCCGTTGTTGAGAGCCCCCCGGCTTTGAAAACCCAGATGTTGATGCTTCCCTCTCTGGTAACTGTGATTTGGTATTGATATGATGGTTGGACAGTTTGGAAGCCTGTCTGTTTGATCTGTAAGTTCTGTAACTCTGAAGTTCGGGGTGCTGACCTTTTCCCCCTGAACTAGGTAATATATGTTTGTTTGATTAAAGTAAGCTTGTTAACCCATTTTGAGTTGCTTTCCTTTTGAAAAGCAGATCTAAGAACCTGTGTTGGCAGCTACCCTGGGGATGCTGGGGTGCTTGCTGCTACACAACTGTAACTATATATTTTTTCTAAAAGTCTCCCATGACTATGAGATATTATACATAGGTATATAAATTTTATACAACTTTATACAACTCATCTCACAAAATCTACTTCAAAATAAGACAAACCATGGAAAAATATCTTAAGCAATAGGAAAATAAGCATTAAGGCATGCTGTGAACTATTATTTTATTTTGTGTTTTTTCTTAAGAATAATCCTTTTTCTAGGGGCACCTTGGTTATTTTTTAATATTCTGCATTACACATTTAGAAACTTCATTTTATTTTAAACAAAGCAAAATGACCAAATTGTTTGGTATCATTTATTACATCTTTCCCTACCATAACTTATCTCTGAATTTTATCTCCAGCAGATTTCATCAGTGATAAATTGACTTTTACATCAATGAATTGCATTCAATACCTCAAAAGAGATCAAAGAAAAAGATAAACATATGTGTACAAAAATATTTATAGCGGTTTGTTTTGTGGTGAATAAGAAAAAGGAAATTGTAGGCATATTCATTGGGGAATGGCTAAACAAGTTGTAAGATATGACTATGATGGAATGCTATTGTACTATAAGAAGCAACTAGAGAGTTGGGGGGGGCGGCACGGAATGAAGGTGTTCAGAAAAACATGTTAAGACCTACATAAACTAAGTCAAAGTTAAGTGAGAAGAACCGAGAGATCATTGTACATAGTAACAGCTATGTTGTAATGATGATCAACTGTGAAAGAATTGGCTACCCTGATCAATACAATGGTCTAAGACAATTCTGAAGGACCCATGAAGAAAAATACTATCCACCTTCTGAGAGAGAACTGATGAACTCCGAGTATAAACTGAGTTAAATTTTCTCACTTTTTTTTTTTGCTTTTTCAATGATATGGCTAATGTGGAAATATGTTTTGCATTATTTCACATACATTATTGATATAATTTTGCTTGCCTTCTTAGGGGTGAGGGAGGGATGACAGGGAGAGAATTTGGAACTCAAAATTTAAAAAGAAAAGAAAGCTAAAAATAAATACATAACAAAATTTTTCAAAAAAAATCAATGAATTACATTCACATCATCCTAACACTGCACTGACACACAAAGTGTGACTTGTCTTATTGATTTAATAATTCATGAAGAAACAGTGATAATAAGCTTCCTAACTTAGTGAAATGTCTAATGATTTCCAGAGTGCTGCTGCATAATTATTGAAACTTCTGTCGAAATAAATAACATTTCAAATAATGCTTTCTCAAATGGAACACATTCTCCATGTGCCACAGAGTTGTCAACTAATGTAAAGAATGGAAAGAGAAAATCTCTTCTCATGTGTGATGAAGAAGCATCTTATCTTTTGAATATATTTTCTACTCACTAACAAAATGAGAATAAATTCAATTAACCGCATCAGGAGTTTCGATCTTTTGTTTGTTTTTATAGACAGTTGCTACATTTCAGTTCCAATTGTTTTATGCTTTATCAGAATTCCACTATAGTAATAACAGCTAATATTCATACAGTGTTTTACATTTTGCAGAATACTTTACATACAGTATCTCATTTTATCCTCATAACCTAGAAGAAAGGTGCCATTATCATTCCCATTTTACAGACAAGGAAACTGAGGCAGACAGAGGTTAAATAACTTGCCCATAGCTGGATTTGAGCACTGGTATTCATGTCTCCAAGTCCAGTAGTCTATTCATTGTGTCTGCTAACGATCAGCAGGTGTTCAAATGACCCTGGTCATTTAACTTAGCTCTCCAACTGCTACGTGTCAAGCAAAGCCCAATTGGTTAGTTCTTAAAATGAGAAACCAGAAACACAAAAGTTGAATCTATCTGCTTGGAACTGATTTGGACAGAACTAAAAAGTCCTGCTTCCTTTGCAGTGCTAAGAGAGCTAAGAGTATCAATTCTTCTATTTATGGGTCTAGCAAGGGAGCAACAGGAAGGTGTGTTGAATTGGCTGGGCTCATTCTTTCAGGGGCATTTGAATCAGCTCTCTTGATAAAGTGCCCATCTCAAACAAGTCATCAGTGGTGATTATTGACATTCTTTGGCATCATTTTAGATCACTGCCTGAGTGGCATAAAGACCGTGTACTCTTGCTCATAACATTTGAAGATACTTGAGTACCTCATTGGTGTCATATAGGTGTGGAGGAATGAATCCCATTTTCTAACTAATGGGTTAGAACCATTGTTATAATTCCTTCAGCTCAGATTCAAGCCATAATTATTGGATTTGACAGTACTGGCAAAGAAAAAAGTGCTCTTGCTGGCTCATCCCCTTGAGGGATTCATAGTATTTTCAATAATTCAGTAGTTTCTCAAGGGAACAGAGGCTAACATCTCAGGCCCTTGGATAAAAACCTTGAGAAAAATCAAAGGACTCTCTTATCTCTAGGAGGGTTAGAGAATTAATTGTCCCCACCACAAAAGTAGTTAATTTAGTTTTCATTTTTATTGGGCTTGATTATATTATCCCTGGAATGCAGGTCACTCCCAATAATGCCCTTCCCTGCTTTCCTTTAGGTCCCAGCTAAAATTCTGTCTTTCCTGATGCTCCTTGATATTAGTGCCTTCCCTCCAATAAACCTCCAATTTATCCTGTATACTTAGCTTGTTTGTATATAGTTTGTTTGCATATTGTCTCCCCTGCTTTAGACTGTGAGCTCCTTGAGGGCAGAGATGTCCCCCTTTTACCTCTCTTGGTATCCTCAGTGCTCAACCCAGTGCCTGATATACAACAGATGTTTTTTTTTTTTTTTTTTGGAGGGCAATTTGGGTTAAGTAACTTGCCCAAGTTCACACAGCTAGGTTTTTGTTTGTGTGTGCGTTAAGTGTCTGAGGCTGGATCCGAACTCAGGTCCTTCTGACTCCAGGGCCAGCACTCTACTCACTGCGCCACCTAGCTGCCCTACAACAGATGTTTTAAAAAATGCTTGATGATTTACTAATTTGCAACAATTAACAGCTGGTATTTATAGAGTGTATTAAGGTTGAAAATGTTTTATGTACATTTGATCCTCAACACAGCCCTGTGAAGTGGGTACTACAGGAATTATTATTGCCATTTTCTGGATAAAGAATTGAAAATTGGGGTGGCTAGGTGGCACAGTGAATAGAGTCAGGAGGACCTGAGTTCAAATCCAGTCTCAGACACTTAATACTTACTAGCCATGTGACCTTCGGCAAGTCACTTAACCCCAATTTCCCTGCCTTCCCCCCTCTAAAAAGAAAAATAAAAAAAGAATTGAAAATCTCAGTTGAGAGAGATAAGGTGTCTTACTTACCGATGGCTGGTATCGAGTTAAAATTTAAACTCAGGCCTTTAGTGTAGCACACATTCCACTGCACTATCACAGCCCTCCACAAAAACAATAACCATGACTAGATCTTACAGAGAGCTCCAGTACTGAGAGTGTTTCAAAGCTTGTTTTTGAGGCAATGAATCTGCCTAATGGAATAGATTTCTGCATGCATTGATAGCAACACGTTAAACCTGGGATCAGTGAGGTTGAACTATTTATCACATTTCCCTGCCAATATTCCAGGAGGTAATTCTCTAATCCTCTCCTGTCATGGCAGTGAATGCTTAAATATTCCTTACTCCAGTACTTGAAGTACATAATTTCATCCCTGTGGGTGCTCACACCGCACACCAGGTCACAAGAGCCAGCTAGCTGAGCACTGAGCCTAGATTCAGAAGTCCAAATCTGACCTCAGACACCTTAGGTGCTTAATAAGTACTCATTGAATTGAATTGATGTGACTAAGTCCCTTAGACTATCTGCCTCAGTTTCCTTAATAATAGCACCTATCTCCCAGAGTTGTGAGGATGAAGTAAGGTAATATTTATCTGTACTTTGCATACCTACTATACAATACTGTACTATACAGTATTGTAAAAAGTGAGTTATTATCATCACAAACACTTCTATATCATAGAAGGTGATTTTTGTCTCTTGCTGTGGTCTGTCTTCTGGACTTTACTTCTATGACTTAGCTACCTTTTCACTGTGGAAATGACAGGGTACAGGCTCTAGGAAATCCCTTGAACTCAGATTGAATCTTCCCACTAGATCTGCCTGAGACCCAAATCTCTGTTACTCTTAACCTAGTCTAGCCTTCCATTGTCCAGCTACTTCCCACCCTAGATCCTATCAAAATATCTATACCCAAATCTGTTACCCTTAAACTAGCCTAGGCCTCCCTTGTTGGTCATCTCCAGGTAGCCTTTAGCTGTTTCCCACCCTTAATCCCATTCCTGGAATCTGACCTCAGTCCTGGTCAAGATCCCCCTTAGACTCCTCCTCAAGACCCTCCCCTCCTCTAGACCACCCCTAGATCCTTCCCACAAGTCTTTCTGTATATGAGATCTAGCTTGCCTCCATGAAGGTGCTGAAATTCGAGCTAGTGCAGACTTAGTCTAGAGACTAAGTCTCTAGATTGCACAGAGCTAGTGCAATCTGTGTCAGATTGTTCTGAGTCTGCTAGTCCAATACAAGAGTCACAAATACTTAGACTAAGAGTCTACCCATTATGGTGAATCTTTAGTAAACTTTGTTTTACTTTGACTGAGAGAAGGCTTGAGTGGAATTCATTGGGCAGGACACAGACTGTTGGTATTCTGCGATCTCGAGCACCCCTAAACCCCAAACCTCAACAGAACTCCTTTCATATCCTGGTACCTCTTTGCTCTAGGATATCCCTCCTTTATTCCATGGTGAGTTCCTGTTGGGGGTGGGGCTTTATTTTAGGTGTGTCCCCAGGCCAGCCATGTTTCATTCCCTTCCCAACTGGGCTTCTGACTCCTTGGACTTTGTCACTGTGTCCCATCAATTTTTCTTCTTCTTCCTACTCCCACAGTCCCCATTTTTCAGCTCCAAATTTATTCATTGCCTCCTGCCCCATTAGAAGGTAAACTCCCTGAGGGCAGGGATTGTTTTTCTTTTTGTTTGGATTTGTATTCCCAGCACTTTGCACAGCACCTGGCACATAGTAAGTTTATAATAAATGCATGTTGCTTTTCCTAGTAATGAACCTTTCCCAGGATGTGCAAGAGCCAGCTCTAACTGACTCTAGAGAACAAATTGTTAAATTTTTACTGAGAGCATTTCATACCTTAGAAATCAGTGCTACAAATGAGGGCTTGATTTATTGTTTTTCTGATTGTCTAGACTTAAATAATTATGCAGATGAAATTTCAAGTGTGTGTGTATTCCCCACCTCCCCAGCCTTGTTGTTAAACATTTATCAGCACACCCTTATATTGCTCCATAAACATTACTTGAGCTCAGCAGGCATGGAGTAGAAGTTTCAGGGAATGAAATCATTGTTAGACTGGAGGTCTGGTGACTTGATGATGATGGTCATGATGATAAGAAAAAGAAGAAGAAGGAGAAGGAGGAGGAAGAGGAGGAAAAGAAGGAGAAAGAAAGAAGAAGAAGAAGAAGAAGAAGAAGAAGAAGAAGAAGAAGAAGAAGAAGAAGAAGAAGAAGAGAAGAAGAAGAAGAAGAAGAAGAAGAAGAAGGAGAAGGAGAAGGAGAAGGAGAAGGAGAAGGAGAAGGAGAAGGAGAAGAAGGAGAAGAAGGAGAAGAAGAAAGGGGAGAGGAGGAGAGGAGGAAAAGGAGGAGGAGAAAGAAGAAGGAGAAGAAGGAGGAGGAGGAGGAGGAAGAAGAAGAAGAGGAGAAGGAGAAAGAGGAAGAAGGAGGAGGAAGAGGAAGAAAAGAAACAGATGATGATGATGATGATGACTGGCATTTATAAAGCTTTAAGGCTTGTTAAGTGCTTTACATCCATTTTCTCACTGGAGCTTCCCATGGCCTTTCCACACTTAATTAAGCTGCTCTTAGCGCAATACACATGTGGTCAGTCTCTGGCCCCATACTTGAAGATTTTCTAGCTTGTTAGGACCTACTAGAATTTATGCTCTATTGGAAGAGCCTTTAAGAATACAGGGTCACTTGATTTCCTCAGTAAAACAGGGATAATAGAAATGTTCAGGTGATTAAATACAAGGTCATTAAAGGGACATGTGGTGGCAACCCAGCTGTGACATCTGTCACTCCATTGATTGCCAAGGTCATTTCAGTTGATCTAGCTGGATGAGGCAACATTCCCTTCCTCTTATATCATGTGTATCCCTGGCAAAACTACCCAAAAGCAACACTATCCTTCAGTCAAGGCCAGTCTTGAGGGAGTAATGAGGTCAGAGCAGAAAAAGCACTGGTTCTTGAACTAGGATTGAAAACCCCTCACTGACACTATTTGTGTGGACTTAAATAAGTTACTTAACCTTAGTTTCTTCAATAAAGGAGTTAGCTTAGGAGATCAGCTTTGTCTGCGGCATTTTTTCTAAGGCAGAAAGTAGACATTTTGCCTCTGTTTCCAATACCAATGCAAACTCTCTACTTTAGCCAACTAGACTTGCGTCATCTGGATACACATTCATCATTTCACCGGTACCCCTTTGTACATGCTGTTGCTTTTTTCTTGTCTTCAATGTTTCTTGTATCCCAGCGTATTTTCTTCACCTCCCTCAATCTTTGCTCAAAATTCCAGGGGACCACCAAGTCTGCTGTATTGTGTAGTGAAAAGAACCCTAGATCAGAAGTTAGATGACTTGGATTCTAGGACCGGCTCTCCTTTTCACTAGTTGTATGACCCCAGTGAAGTCACAGAATCTCTCTCTAAAGGCCTTGGTTTCCCTTTTTATAAAATGGAGATAACAGAGCTGTTTGAGGGATTAAGTGAGATAATGCTTTGCAACTGGAAAGTTCTATGTAAGTATAAATCATTCCTGACCTTCTCTAAATGGTCACCCCCAACCATATGTTTAGTTTCTAGTCTATTAATTACTACTTTAAAAATATTTCTTGTAATAGGGGCAGTAGAAAAGTGTTTCAGTTGTAGTCAGGAGACCTAAATCTAACAATGATTGGTTCAGTATAGCTGAGCCTCTCGAAGCTTGGTTTCTTCATCTGTAAATTTAAGAAAAAGGGGAGGGGAGGGGTAACAGAGGACAATAGCCAACACAATTTAACTCAATTCAACAATCACTTATTGAATTCCTATATGCAAGCACCTATTATACTAGGTTGATTGGAAAGCACTTTGTAAACCTTAACAAACATGAGTTATTGTTATTATCTTAAGTTTTGTTCCTGTGTATGTTTCCTGCCTTTTCAAATAGATGGCCACTAGGCGGACAATGGATCGACCTCGGGACTTAGAGTCAGGGAAATGCAGTTTCAAATTCAGCCTCAGATACTGACTAGCTGCGTGACCCTGGGTAAGTCATTTAACTTCTGCTGGCTTCAGCTATAAAATGGGGATAATAATAGCACCAACCTCCCATGGTTGTTGCAAGAATTAAATGAGATAAATACTTGTAAGTTATTCACCAACCTTAAAACCCTATATAAATCTTGCCAAGTTATGACAAAGTCACATCTTAGACCAAGAGTCAGAAGTTCTGGGTTTAGAACCCAGCTCTGACACTTGATTGGATAATCATAGATAAATCACCTCCTAGAGCTCCAGCTTTCTAAAACTGGGACTAACATAGAAATGCAGGATAGACTTTAAACTTGAAAAACCTTTGCTGCCTCATTTACATATGAAAAGTCAGGTTGTGCTTAGGTAGGAGGTAGATAATAATCTTGGGGGATAGGGGGAGGAAGGGTCACCCCTCCCCCCCTTAGCTTTTGTGCTGGCTTATACTCAAGTTTGGGTTTTTTTTTTTTTACAAATTATGTTTAGTTTTCCCTCCTCCCCCAAATACAGTCAAGGATCAAGCCCATAGGACTCTATGGGGTTTCTTTGGCAAAGTTTTCTTAAATCTATTTGAGGGCACATGATGTTCTAGCCCTAAGTGAGAGTGGAGACTGACAGAGTAGTGTGTCCCATTGACCAGAAAACACAGCACAAAAAGTGGAATTAAGCCTGAAGATTTATGCTCTATGCTCTAAAGAACTTTGCACCTGGAGCAAAGTGTTTTTTGGAGTGGAAGCTCCTTCTAGACCAGGCTCTAAAAACATAGGGATCATTGGGAAGGGAAAGGAAGGAGAAGGAGGTGGGAAGAACTAGGAAGGTTTTTTTTCTCTCTAGTCCGATGCCTAAGTATATTAAAGTGTACTTTCTCAAAGAGATGTAACCAAGAAAATCTCAGGGCTTTGAAATAAAAGGGTATGGCAGAGATCACTTATCCTACTAGTGAGGAAATAAAGGCTCCAGTAGAAACCAGAAACTGGAAAGAAAAGAAACTCCTCAACTTCATAGGCAGTAGAAACATGCCTGACAGTGACCAACAGTGACCAGGCAGAGCAAAGTGGAATGGCCACCATGTAGAGCCAACAAGGAACAACACTTGGTATCATGTTGTTGATATAGTTTAAATATCTATTCAGAGACTACATGCCACACCAGACCAGTAGGGATCAGGCCTAGCAAGAGCAGCTCAGGACATCAGCAGGAGATAGCCACAGCTCTGTGTGCTCAGGGTATAGAGTGCTCTTCCACACTTATGCCCTAACCACATGCTTCTCCAGGTATGTTCTCTCTATGTAGCCACTCTTTCCAGTGATGACATGTGTGTTTGTGAGAGGATACCTCCCAGGATTAAAGTAGAAATGTTTTGTTATCACTTTTCCTGTTATGCTACTATGAATTATGTCTTCTGGTTTCCTAGTAAAGCTATTAAACCAGTGGATAAGGACCATAGAGAAAGAAGACTTTGAACATGTAAAGTTTTATCTGGGAATCACATCATGGGAGCTGGGTGACGCCGCCAGGTCATACATGAAGGCAGTCCTTTGCAGCTCTTAAAGAAACAAATATAAATTGATATGATTAGTAGTAGCGTCAATATTACCAGCTGTGTGATATTGTACAGGTAGGCAAGAGCTTGCACGTAAATGTTTAACAATTGGCTGACAAATTTAACAAATATCTAACAAAAAAGTAAGTGTGACCCTTTTACAGATAAGGAAACTGAGGGACAGAGAGATTAAGTGGCTCACAGGGTCATCAGGGTAGAGACTGAAGAGATCTTAGAAATCATCTAGTTTAACTTTTATCATTTTTAAAAAATAAATCAGAAAATTGAGAACCAGTATGTCTGAAGCACTTGATCAAAGTCACAAGTAATGGTGGCACGAGACTCAGAGGCAGGAATCAGAGGACCATGTGGAAAGACAGGGTTGTTTCTGCTGTACCAAGGTAGCAAGATATAGACCAGCTCCAATAACTTCCAGTCTGGTACTTTCCAATGCACCACACTGTCTTTGCTGGTGTTAAAGCTGGGGACTGAATCCAGGACACCTGACTCCAAGTCCAGGCCTCTTTCCAATGCACTCTCCTCCTTAGTGTGTTCAAGTGAGGAAGCAAGGATTGCTGTAAGCATTTGGTTGACTCACCGGTGACCTTGTGGTGTGTGGATGATCTTTCTATTGCTTTTTTCTCTGCCCTATCTACCATTTTTCCTGCTTTTTGAAGTACTATAAGAAATAACCATAACTTTATAAGCTTTGAAAGATTAGAAAAGGTAGCACCAGAAGTCTGGGATTTGGAGTTCTTGCAAGGATTTAGGGGAGACTGAACACAGGTGAGGAGGGCAGCTGAAGTAATCTAGGTGACCCAGCCCAGGGATAGCAAAGATTTAGACTCATTCATTCACTGGCTTTGCTACTTTGGAAGGAAACTTGGTGGAGTATATGTTCTATAGAAACTGATTTAAATTTGAGCCTACTTTTGCAAGGGACTGAAATGGTATAGGGGAGAGTGTGTCTCCAAGAGTTGGGGGGCCAGGGCAGATGGAATGTTTTGTTTCTGTTCTTACCACATCTTCACAATAAATGTTGTTGTGGTTATTCAGTCATTTCAATAGTGTCTGACTTTTCATTACTCCATTTGGGGTTTTCCTGGCAAAGATACTAGAATGGTTGGTCATTTCTCTCTCCAGCTCATTTTACAGATGAGGAAACTGGGGCAAACAGGGTTAAATGACTTGCTCAGGGTCACACAGCTAAACATTTGTCTGAGGTCAGATCTGAACTTAGGTCTCCCTGACTCTAGATGCCTCATGCACCCAGCTGCCCATTTTCACAATAAATACTCTTTGTAACAGTTAATTGAAGTTAATAGGTTAGATGACTCTGAAGTATTAATCACTGGTGATTCACATTTGGGAAAACACAGAGAATGGGAGCTTGAGCCTATGGATTAGAGAAAGACAACTCCCAGTTCATTAGAGATACTCAGAAGGGAGATAAAGCCTTGATTTGGGGGACCTGACTCATTCATGAAAGTGGAAATAGCAATGGGAATACTCAGAGCTTAAAAGGGACATTTTTGGATGTTGTGAGTCAAACATCAAATGGAATCTGTCTTATGTTTGATCTGCTCCTTTGCCCATTTTTGCAAAAGGAGCAGACAAGTGGGGATTAGACAAGTAAACTGTGTCTTTCCTGGAATTTCTGGATGTAAAGTATACCTATATCCAGGATGAGGTAGCCTGGGTCTAGAAGAAGCTTCAAACATGTAACTGTGTAGTAGATATTTTCTCATATATTCTTTATTCCTTTCACTAATTCCATGGGAAAAGAGGAAAATGCATAATATAAATATGGCTGCTGAACTTTCCCAAGGAAGACCAACTTCATTATGCCAAAGTTTTGTGAAACACAGCACATTTAGGAAGGAGTAAAGATTACAGAAAGGTAGGTGGGGTACAGAGCTAGTTATGGCAGCCTCAGTCCACATTGATG
Organism: Gymnobelideus leadbeateri; assembly: GCA_011680675.1. NCBI lineage: Eukaryota > Metazoa > Chordata > Mammalia > Diprotodontia > Petauridae > Gymnobelideus > Gymnobelideus leadbeateri. Next base: position 41,804 of record WOXC01004916.1, on the reverse strand, counting down.
TCACTTCTTGGTCATCTAAGTTTATTTTTTATTTTTTTTATTAATTTGTTTATTTTTAGTTTCAAATTTCCCTTCCCTCCTTCACCTCCCCCCCCCCCCCATGATGGCATACAATCCAGTATAGGATTTGCAAATACTTTCACATTAGACATTAGTCAGGTTACAAAGGCAGATTGTACTAGATGGGATGAAAAATGGTAAAGAAGAAATAAAACCAAACAATGAAAAGAGAAAGATCAAGTAGTTTGCTTCCATCAGGATTCAGGCTCAGTTCTTTCTAGTTCTTTCTCTGGATGTAGACATCTCTCTCCATCATGAGTCTTTTGGGATTGACTTATATCACTGCATTGCTGAGAAGAGTCCAGTCTGTCATAGTTGGTCATCACACATATGTCGTGTCTGTGATTGTGTACAAATTTCTCCTGGTTCTACTCTTCTCACTCAGCATCAGTTTGTATAAGCCTCTCCAGGTAAATATGAAGTCCTTCTGCTCCTCGTTTATTATAGCACAATAGTATTCCATCACATGCATATACCACAACTTGTTTAGCCATTCCCCAATTGGTGGGCACCCATTTAATTCCAATTCTTTGCAACCACAAAAAGAGCTGCTATAAATATTTTTGTACATATAGGTCCTCCTCCCATTTCTATGATCTCTTTGGGATATAACCCTAGAAGTGGTATTGCTGGGTCAAAGGGTATAAAATTATTTATAGCCGTTTGGGCATAATTCCAGATTGCTCTCCAGAATAGTAAGTTCACAACTCCATCAGCAATGCATTAGTGTTCTAATTTGCCCACATCCTCTCCAGCATTTGTCATTTTCCTGTTTTGTCATCTTAGCCAATCTGACTGGAGAGATAGGTCATCTAAATTTATAAAGAGGCCCATCTATGTGAATTTAGGGTCCTTCAGACTTAGGAAATGTCCCAAATAGGGACATGGGGAAAACTCCAAACGGAGTAAGGAAGAGTCTGGCAATATTGAAATGACTGAATAACAATAAAATAATTTATTGTGAAGATGTAGCAAGAACAGAAACACAATTTGCTTTGACCCCATGATTAAGGAACCAAGCATGATTATGAAGACAGAGACAGAGATAGCAGATAGAAAGTTGTGATAGGACCAATATCTACTGAGATTCACCCTTCCTCCACATAGATTAGACTATTTCTTTTGCTAAAAGAAAAGGAAACTGTCCCCAAGATTTGAGTAGTCCAAGGGGCTGACATCATGGTTTACATAGCTTCCCTGCAGCCTCAGCCCATGTTGATGTCACTTTCTGGTCATCTAGGGTTATAAAGAGGCCCATCTATGTGAACTTAGGATCCTTTAGACTTAGGCAATGTCCCAAAGTCACCCTGCTCTACTGATCTGACACATTTCTAGGCTGCATTTACCTAAGTTCTAACCTAATTCTTGTTAATTATCCTTTTTATGATTACTTTTTTGGTTAACTGTTGAATGATCTATTACAAGAATATTATTTCATCACCTAACCTACCAGGGTACTAGCCTAAATTGCATTTAGCCCATTACAAATGACCCCAAATCTCTGAGAAACAGATAATTTGGCATTTTCCTAGCATTTCCTTCAGGCTAGGTCAAGTGCATGAATGACAGGGCATAAATGACCCTAAGATTTCCTAGGGTTAGTTCCTTTTCTGGTGAAATAGACCCACAATGAGGAGTTGGCAACACTTCCTGTAATCCATAATGGCATTTGGTGACTATGTTCCTACCTTGGAGCCACTCACTGGAGGCAGTGTCAGACCAGGTATTTTGAATAAGCATCAGCGTATCTGAATGCAAACACTGAGAAATGAGCACTTGGATTTAGCTGTGATATCACACTACCTATTTCCATAAAGGCTGCTCAAAAAAGATGATACAGCATTAAAAGAGATGAGATATTTAAAGCTGCTGGTAAACCATAAGGTACTTTATAAATGTCAGAAGCTATTATTAGCCTTATTTGTTATTAACTCTATGAGACAGTACCTGAAAATAGGCAGAACCATCCATCAGCCCCTTAAAATACAGAGAATCATAGAATCACAGACTCTCAGTTAGGAGGATACCTCAGGAGATCTCTAGTCTGAGCCAGAACTGAAAAAGAATGCCATCTGCAATGTGCTTGACCTTTACTTGATGAGCTCACGTTAGAGAGGTCCCCCTTCTTTCTGAAGCAACCCTTTCCCCTTTTGGAAAGTTCTAACTTGGTGAAGGTTTTTTTTTTCCTTTTGCATCAAGCCTAAATTTTCCCCTTTGCAACTTCTATTCATTCCTCTTAACTCTACTCCCTCAGGCCAAGAAGAGTAAATTTAATCCCTCTCTCAAGTGGCAAATTTTCAGCTAATTGAAGGCAGCTAAAAAGTCTTCCCTGAGACTTCTCTTCTCTGGGTTAAACATCTCCACTACCTTTATTTGATTTAATAACCTAAATTTAAAGACTTCTAGGTAGTGTAACAGATTGAGTGCTGGAGATGGAATCAGGAAAAATCTGAATTCAAATTCCAGCTCAGACACTTACTAGCTCCACGACTCCAAGAAAGTCATTTTGTTTCTCTTACCCTTATTTCTCTCCTAGTACCTACCTCAGGAAAACAGGAAAAATTATCTACTTTGACAAATGGAACAGACCAGGTGAGCAAAACCCCAAAGCAACTGGGCATCATAACCTAGTGCTCAAGAAGCTGAAGGACAGACACCACCTTCTGGGATAGGGGTGTAGCATTTGACAAAAACAGCTGGAAAAAATGGAAAGTGATTTGGCAGAAATTAATTTAAGAAAAGCACTTTCTATTATATACCACAACAAGCCTCAGTTGGATAGATATCTAAATACAAAGGGCTATATCATTCTTAAAAATTAGTGAAGAGTAGATGGGATTAACATACACTATGGGCACAGGAGAATTCTTAATTAAGCAAGGGATTGAGGTGCTCAGAGAAGGAAAAATGGACAATTTTTATCACATAAAATTGAAAAACTTTTTTTGCACAAACAAAATCAATGTCAATTGTTCTGGATAACAATTTGCAATTAAACTTAAAAATCACTAAATTGGGGCAGCTAGGTGGTGCAGTGAATAGAGCACTGGAGTCAAGAGGACCTGAGTTCAAATCCCAACCTTAGACACTTGACACGTACTAACTGTGTGACCTTAGGTAAGTCACTTAATACCAATTGCCTTGCCTTCCTGCCTTCAAAATAAAAAAATAACTAAATTGTATACACCCTTGACCCAGGAATACCACAGCTCTATACCCTAGAGAGGCCAAAGACAAATGGAAAGGTCACGTACATATTCAAATTATAGTAGACAAGAAGTGGGAGGGAAATGTAGGTACACATTAATTGGAGACTGGCTGAACAATTTTTACATAAATGATGGAATATTACTGCTTTGTCATGACAAAGAGAAGAAACAGGGTGGTGGCTAGAAAGCTGATATGAGTCATGAAAACCTAGGTTCAAGTCCTGACTGATAAATACTGCCTCACTGAACTTGGGCAAATTACTGTATGTGCCATTGCCCCAGGCAACCCTCTGAGATTATAAATTGTAAAAAAAAAAAAAAATTAAAATGCTGACCTGCCTTAATGGAGGGAGTTTCTTTCTGGGGAGTTCCCTTTACTAACAGTTCCATTTCATCTCAAGATCTGGAGATACATACTTACAAATATGAAGAATTCCGATAAATAACAACAACAACAACAATAATAATAATAACTAGCATTTATAGAGCATTTTGAGGTTTACAAAGTATCTTCAGAATAACCCTATATACCAGCGCTATTCTCTCCTACAACATTTGGGATTTTTGAAATCTATTGTTTAATGTTGTTGTTATAAGTTATAGGACTCCAATATGGAGTCTCTTGGGCTAGGTGGTTCTAATGACCATAAACATGTAGCAAATAATAGCCAACCCATATTTTCCATTGCCCTGACTCATTCTGACCCTGTGAATTACTTTGATTCCTGATTAAAAGAGGGACCTAGCTGACTGTAGTCACTGTGTGCTGACACTATTCCTGGCATCCCGATTACCAACATGAACCCTTGTCCAATCTGGTCTAGATTAGGAAGTTCCTTCACCAGAGTCTAGTATCAATTCCCACTGTTCCCCCACCCCCGGTCAAATTTTCCCATCACATTTAGTTCTGATTAAGAAAGACCTCCCCCAATTTGGTGCTGATTGTCCCAGCCCACCTAACCCGTAAGACTTCTCCACCACACACTGAGCCTGTGTTCCCACCAAGATATCGCCACTAATAACTATCTCCCTCCTGTGAGTAACCCCGATGCTGTGTGACAAAGTCTCTGTCTGTCTGTTGCCAAATACTGTGTGTGTACGTTTTCACTTTTTGCCTGCTTGCTGTGTCTCACCCTAAATGCTGACACTAGCTTCCTGAGTACCACTTGTCTGTAAATCCTCCAACCTGGGTCCTGGCTCTCACCTGAGCCATGAAGCCAAATAGAGCACCCTCATTCTATAGATGGGGAAACCCAAGCAGACAGAGGTACCCTGGGCTCCCACAGTTTATTAGTTTGTTGTTGTCATTGTTCAGTCCTTTCAGTCATGTCCAACTCTCTGTGACCCCATTTGGGGTTTTCTTGACGAGATACTGGAGTGGTTTGCCATTTCCTTCTCCATGTTTTTATTATTCTGTTGTTTCAGTTATGTCTGACTCTCTGTGACTCCATTTGAGGATTTCTTGGCAAAGATACCAGAGTGGTTTGTCATTTCCTTCTCCAGCACAGTGACTTGCCTAGGGTCACATAACTAGTCAACGTCTGAGGTCAGATTTGAGCTCAGAGCTTCCTAACTCCAGGTTCAGTGTTCTATCCATACTACCACCTAGCCGCCCTGTTTACTAGCTTACTAGTATATTACTCCATATAAGGGCACAAAGAGAGGAGTTAGAATGATGGCATCAGGGAATTGTACATAGAACAGTCTGGCTAGAAAAGGGGCGGGGAACCTGTAGCCTCAAGGCTACATGTGGCCCTCTAGGTCCTCAAGTGCAGCCTTTTGACTGAATCTAAATTTCACAGAACATTTGTTCTGTAATAAGCACTTGAGGACCTAGAGAGCCACTTTTGGCCTTGAAGCCAAACATTCCCCAACCCTGGGCTAGACAGTAGAGTATATAAAGGGGCAGTACTCTGATATATCTAAAAAAGTAAACTGGAGACAGGTCATGAGAACTTTAAATGGCAAACTGAGGGCTTCTATTTCATCCCAGAGCTAAGAGCCTAGAGGAGTTTATAATGTAATAGGAGGGGTGGGATAATAAACTTCCAGTGATAAATTTACAATACATTGTAACTGATTACTAGCACCTTTCTTCTCCCAACTTGAATGCAAATAAGAGACATAAAAATATCAAAACTTCCACAAGGTGATATTAAAGACATTTATCTGATCTTGTACATGCAAACTGTGTTCATTAAATTTTATGTGAATTGAAAAGCCTCCGGGCTGAAATGGGAGCTTTCAGATTTATTTTTAATTTCCGTTTTATTTATTTGTATATTTCTTTTCAATCTCATTTTGATTTTAGCCTATACCCGGATTGAGCAAATGTTCCCTCTTCTCTTGGGAGCAGATTGGGATAGAATAGGATGAGGTATTCTGATCATGTTGGCTCAGCTCATTGCCATTTGAAATAAGCCTATTTACTTCCAAATAGACTTTCAAATTAATGGTGGGGAGATGAGTGGCTTATCAAGCCAACATCTGCTCTAAGCCTTAGGGATACACACTGGAGCCAGTGGCAGGCTGATTGTCTGAAGAGTCAGTCAAAGAAATACATTTTGATGACTGTAAACAGGCATTTTTTCGCAGTCACCATTAGGTACAGATGAGGAAACACTTCAGTGCAGCTCTGGGATTATACTCCCTATTTTCAGAATGGCTCTTCCTAAAGATGATACTACATTAACCTTCTAGACCTTTCAACAGACCACATAGCAAATCAGCAAACAAATTTAATCACTTGAATTAGACCCAAATTTATGAGTACATTTTAGTTTTTCTCTGTCTATTGAAAACAGTTAAGTCACTAAAATGATAGGAAACAAATTACCTTTAATCTTTTTAAAACAAGCCATCTTATCAAAGCTAATGTGCAACTAACAGTTGCACAAAGAAAGGAAAGACAATGTTTTATTTTGTATTTACCTTTAGGTGTAATTAACAGGGCTCCCACCTGAACAAGCCTGTACTTAACAGCGGGCAATGTAGCCCATGTGACCAGAGGTCCATTTCCCAGGAGACAGTGTGCAAATGGCACTTGGTGATGGTAGTACAGGGAGAAATGAGGCATTCAGGGCACATGGGAGCAATTGAGTCAGGAGAGTGAGAGAGACTTCTGAGCTGGAAGAAAAAGAAGAGCCATGTAAGGTGGGAAAACCAGGAGCTTAGGAATCCTGCCATATACCCGAGAGGCATAAGGTTATTCCCAGAAGATAACTCCCATAAATATTAACCAAAAATTGTGAAGACCTAGAGTTGGCTGGGACAGAAACATCATTGCAGCTTATCTGGGGTTTCTTGTAGATCAGATGTGTCAAGAAACTTCACCCAAGTAGTCTTGAGATAGTAGGCTACTGTGTCATTGATAGTTGAGTCTAGGCCATAGGGATTTTTTTTTTAATTTGGAGGCAAATAGGGTTAAGTGACTTGCCCAGGGTCATACAGCTAGCAAGTGTCTGAGGATGGATTTGAATTCAGGTCCTCCTGATTTCAGGACTGGTGCTCTACCTCCTGCACCACCTAGCTACCATAGGCTATAGGGATTTTAAAAACTGTATAGGTCACTCTCATCCCACCCATTTGCAAAGAAAGGTTTGCCATAGGTACTGTACACTACACATATTTTTAGATTTTTTCAATGTATTGATCAGTTATGCTGATTTTTTCCCTTCTTTTCTTCCTTTCTTTTGGCTAAATACTATTTGTTATATGGGATAGTTCCCTGAGAGGAGAATAGGAAGGGATACTGGGCTAAACTATGGTGTTTAAAAAAAAATCCAGAAAAACTTACTTTAAAAACTATCTGACTCAAGGAGCCAGGTGCGGTGGCATTCTAGTCAGGGCAAACCTTGCTAATAATACAAGCAAATCCAATGCTAGTGTAACTATGTATGTTAAAGAGACACTATATGCTGGGACTGGACCCTTCTCGAGTGGTATTGATTTGGGAACCATAAACTGTGAGGTTGAGTATATTGAAGGTATTTTCCAATATGGTATGCTGCAGTCTCTTGGGATGGATGGAAAGTAGTAGATAAAACATACAGGAAAGAGGACAATGTATTTGCTGAACTGTGTAAGCTTTCTGAAAATGCAGGATATGCCCAGATCCCCAAGAGATAACTAACAAAGGGAGAGTTTGGGAATTAGTTAATACTCCCTCTCCCACTGCTGACCACACGTTTTGAGTGGGATTAAAGCCCTCATACTGAGAGTATGGACTAAGGAAGGTATAAAAGGACTGTTTAGGGGTGGGTCACCCTCCCCAAGAGCCAGTGGTCCAGTGCCAACACACGTCAATCGCCAGTGCCCCAGTGTCAATGCCTTCCTCTTTGGGCAGTGAGCCACTGGAAACACAGACACCGGCTCAGACTTTGAGACAGGCTGTCATTCAAGCAGTGCAGCCACAGGTGGGGGAGGGGATGGTACCATTATGGACAATTAAGGCTATTCTCAGAGGGACATGACCTAGAAAAAAAGCTTAGATTATGCCATAGATATGATACAAAGATGGCAGGGTACTAATGCAGAAACAATATAAATATATATTCCAGATTGCTAGAGAGTATCAGGAGATTTGTTGGTTATATGTGTATATTATACATAAAATGACTCCTCTGGTCACAGTACTCAAATATTAGCAGCTACTGCATTATCAGTTTGGCAGTGATAAGAGTATTAAGAACTCCAAATCAAGTTATTATCTATCTTGCACCAGGAGGAAGAGGTCTCAGACTTTGTGCTAAGATTATACAAGCTGCCCCAGAAGGCTAGGATAAGGCATACACAGTGCCTATGGGACACATGGATCATGGTGGGCTGACCCAAGTGTACAAAAACGCATGCATGCATAATTTTATCACATCATGAAGTCACACATTTGTGGATGTATGAGTGGCAAGACCTGTGACTCAGAACTGATCCATTGTATGTGGGAGATAATGGGAGAGTATATGAATAAGGAATATATGCAGAGGCTATAAAAATGGCCTTACGAGGTTCCCCATTGTGTCAATTAAAAAGATGGGAAGATAGAGTTTCTGGGTAATTAACCATTTTATTAACAATGCTAGAAATACACTGACACTCTTGAATGCCAATGATCAATCATGGCAATGGGCCTACCTTAGAAGAGTGGGTATTCTGAGGGTGTCAATTAACTCTGATTGGCTAACAAGTAATGAGAGAGAATGAGTATCACAATAAGAGAGGAAAACCTATTCTAATGAGGGGCTGGACCACCTAACACTGATGGTTCCATTTACTTCCAAATCACCCCCAACCTCAGGAAAATCCAGACAAAGAATTTATACTCTGCCCAAGCCTGAATAGAGAACAATTGACTGAGAGTTTCACCTTAGATGAAATTCCTTGTGAGGCTGGGTGGGGTGACAATACCTAGATTGAGGAGAATGTTAATATTATTGTCCTTCCCAGTCTGAGCTTCAGAATGAGAACTTAAAAAAAGGGGGGGGGGACCTCTGGATCTCCCTAAATCATTGTTTATTAATAATCATTTCACTTAACATGATCACTATGGACATAAACCATATATAAACCATAACTATGTCCATCACTATGGACATAAACCAATCCATAAACCTTTATTAAGGACTTAATATCCATAAGGCACTATGATAACATTATTGGTGTTGATCATTAAGATTGACTTTACTTATGGAGACCAAAACAGTCCTAGACATTTGCTAGACCACTTTCACAGAGAGTCCTCCCAGAGAGAAAAGGAGATTTGGATACAGAAGTGAGGACATCTTTCATTAGGGCATTATAATATAGTCTTCTAGAGGGAAAGGACTGTTTCACTTATGTCTTTATATCCCAAAATACATGGTCACTTTGAACTATTGTCCATTGTCCATAGATTGTCCATAAGACTTTAGTCTTAATGCAGCCCAAGAACCCATCAGCTTTTTTGTCTGCCTCTTTGCAGGCACACAATTGACTCATACTGATTCTTTAGTCCATTAATCCCATCCCCCAGATAATTTTCTTTTTTTAATTAAATTTTATGTTTATTTTTAGTTTACATTGTTCATTTCCACAAGATTTTGAGCCACAAATTTTCTCCCCATTTTTCCCCTACCCACCACCCCAAAACAACAATCCCACTGAATATCCCCTCCCTCAATCTGCTCTAATGGGAAGAGACAGCGTTCACATAAACAGATACAAATCAGATGCTGTGCATACAGAGTAGATGGAAGGGCCATATGGGGTTGGGGCACTAGCAGCTGAGAGTGCTAGAAAAGAAACCTCCTCCAGTCCAAAAGGTATTGTTGTTTGAATTGAATCTTGAAGGAAGTCAGATATTCCAAGAGGGAGAGGTAAAGATAGTTTTCCACATCTTTGCTTTCTGTCTCTTAAAATTTGAAAAGAATTCAATCTATATCTTTATCCAAGTCACTGATGAAAAATACCAAACAACACAGATTCAAGGAATCATGGAATCTAAGAGTTGGAAGGTTTTTAGCAACTGTCTATTCCAACCTATCTCCAAAGTGAATCCCAGCTATCACATACCCTAAGAATGGGTATCCAATCTCTGCTTGAAACTCTGAGTAGGAGTAACCAATCTCTGAGAAGGAGGAGGAACCTACTTCTTTCCAAAGCATCCCCTTCTATCTTTGTACAGCTCTACTTGTTAAAATTGATTAAAATTGGGATTTTTCCTGACAACAATCCTAAATTTGCAGCTTCCACCTATCCCTCCTAGATCTGTTCCACCAAGAACCAAGAGCTCAAATTGCATCCCTCTTCCATGTAACAATCCTTCAAATGCTAAAAGAATATTATCATATCCCTAGAATCTTCTCTTTTCCAAGCTAAACACCCCCAGCACTTTCAATTCATTCTCATATCTTTCAAGGTTTAATTTTACTTTTTTTCAAGATCTTAGGATAACTTTGATGATGGATTTCATTTTTCAAGATGCTTCATTCATAATAAAGCATTATAATAGCATGTCAGTGGGGGCAGGCTTTGGCAGAATCTCCCAAGCTGAGAAGATTTTGTAGTATGATCTCAAAGACTATCATCTGAAGACCGTCCCCACTAAGATTAGAGAGGCTCATCACTAGAAGGTGAGGCACAAGATGCTAAAACCTTGGCAGGGGGGCACTACGGAGCATAAAGCTTCTATATTGTGGTCTATCACCAAATAGTGTGCCAATAGTCAGTCAGTTGGGCAGATAGGTGGCACAGTGGTTAGAGTGTCAGACCGAGAGTCAGAAAGACTTGAGTTCAAATCTAGCCTCAGACACTTAGCAGCTGTGTGAGCAAGTCTCTTAACCCTGTTTGCTTCAGTTTCCTCATCTATAAAAATGATCTGGAGAAGGAAATAGCAAACCACTACAGTATCTTTGCCAAGAAAACCCCAAGTGGGGGTGGCTAGGTGGTGCAGTGAATAGAGTAGCAGCCCTGGAGTCAGGAGGACTTGAGTTCAAATGCAGCCTCAGACACAACACAAAAAAACTAGCCCCAATTGCCCTCCAAAAATTAAAAAAAACAAGAACAAAAACAAATGGACTCATACAGAGTCGGACATAACTGAAATGATTGAACAACAAGAAAGACAGTCAATAATGAAATCAGTGATTCATGAAGTAAGTTTCACTTTGTTTTCAACATTGGGTTTGTCTGATTATTCTCATAGTTTATAAATGACAGGGATAGGGGAAGAATCCTACAAATCTTCAGTGTGTAAATAATCAGGAATGAATTGAAGAATGTCAAGAAACATTTGGACTATGAGGTCCTTGCCTTAGCATACCCAAAGTACCTTGGGCCTTTTGAAATGTATCCATAATTAAGTCACTGTCACTGTTAACACTACTAGGAGTTTTCAGTAAAGCATATTCTGGCAACACATAAGCCATTAAGTAAAGTCCCTATATCCTGTTAAATCACAATGCTCTTCTGTAGGACACTGTATCCATGTGTGAAGAGCATGTGTGTATGTGAAGAGCATGTTCATGCGTGTGCACATTTGGAGTCTTGCTTGGTAACAAAGATAGGGTCACCAAAGAGCTTTGTTCTTCTTTTTTGAAGGTACCTATAATTTTCTCAGTCTCTGATAAACAATATAAGTTGGGGTTAATTGAACACACATTACACCTGCTTTATCTGTGGAGACATGGTCAGAGTCTGTTATCTACTTCACACACAAGAAAAAGAAAATAGATGAATTAGAGGAAAATCATATTCTAAATTAGAGGTAGGTTTTGGTATAACGAAACTGGAAGATAATCGCAACAAGCTCCAATGAGCCCTTTGAAAAATATAGTAGCTAGACTAAGCAGGGTGCCATGCATTCTGAGTCAGAAGTGTAATGTCTAATGTGTCTTTACCATTTTTAATGTTTTCTCAGTGTATGTTTTTATATTCACTGTCCCAGCCAGAAATTCTGATTCAGCTTCTCATTAAAATGTTCAGATTATAAAACATTTATGAATCTCCATATCCTTTAAAATTTGCTAAAGGAGTTTTCTTTAGAATCCAAACATTCCCAGTGGGGATCCTCTGCCATCAAGAATGCCAGTGAGCATATGCATGGAGAGGTGAAAAAAACGCTACAGCTCTGTGTTAACTTCCAACTACATCCTAAGACTTGTTTCCCTCTATTTCAAGCTTAGAGTCCCAGAGACAGCTGGCTTACAAAACCTGTTAGATTTCTCAAGGCTTACCTCCCCTGAACATTGTAATGTAGCAAGTGTCAAACCACATAAATATCATAACAGCATTTGTGTTAATAAATTGATGAATCCAGGAATTTATATTTAGTCTTCATATGAGTGGAAGAAATTTTTAAAATTTGTACTCTTTAAGATACTTGCCTTTAAAATATCAAAGAAAATAATATATATGTAGTCAATAAATCATTCAATAAGTATTTATTGAGCACCTGTGCTATGCTAGATGCTAGCAACACAAAGATAAAAATGAACCAGTACCTGCCTACAAGGAGCTTATAGTCTGTGGGAAGGGAGTAACACTTTTTTCTCTTATGAATATTACATTCCTTGCAATCCAAGAACATCTAATGATAAACTTTATTTTGAAAAGATTGAATTTTGTTTTTTGTTTTGAGATCAGGCATGAAATAAATGAATCACTTCTTCAAGTAAATATAAAATCTAAATAAAACAGTTTAAATTTCACTACAAAGACTTTTGGGGGGTACCAACACAATGTATATTTTAAAAGAAAAAAATAGATTTAAAAATTTTTAATTTTGGGGCGGCTAGGTGGTGCAGTGAATAGACCACCGGCCCTGGAGTCAGGAGGACTTGAGTTCAAATCTGGCCTCAGACACTTAACACAACAACTAACCATGTGACCTTGGGCAAGTGACTTAACCCCAATTGCCCCTCCAAAAAAAAAGCAAAACAAAAATTTCAAATTTCATGAAAGGAAATTCATGGAGTTTCAGAAGCAAAACATTACAACCATTAGTCAGTTTCCAACCATTCCAATTTTCAGCAAGGGAACTGTTGTCAAGACAGCCCAAAAACTGCTTTCCATTGTTGTTGAGAATGAACTACTACTCCAAGATCAAGAAAAAAAAATAATCAGAAGAGAAGCAGTATTGATAGATTTCATTCTTTTACTTTAACCAGCCCTTTATGAGATTGAACTGACCCACTTCCATCATTGATACTAATCCACAAGAGTCCATTATCACTTTTTCTGAAGTTTTAGGAGTACTTACTTTCTTTCTAGAAGTTCTTAAAATGTTATCTCACTGGTAACAGGAGGTTTTAACAGAATATCAATGAAAAGCCTCTTCACTTCTTCATTTCAGTCTTTGATCCCTCTGATAGCCCCAGCCAGATTTGTTGTTGGTTGTCCTGGGCAACCATTGGGTAGATAGCTGCAATGAATTTTCCTCCAGGAGAGCAGGTTTTCCTTGTGCAGGGGTTTGACCTGGCATAGTAGCCAACAGAAAGCATTAAGAAATGATAGGCAGGTTATAATAGCCAGCAGATGGAACAATTATTTATTGTATGAAAGTGTGTTGCATGACTGACTCAAGTATTTTTATGATAGCACAAAACGTCTCAAATGGGATCTGGTTACAGAAATATGCTGGTAATTGAAAAAATCTGTAGTCTAATTCCCCTTCCTTGAATTATCCTTTTGAAGTTAAATCATATTTGTTAAAAAAAATTATCAGAGAACAAAATTTCTCTGGGTATGTGGTACATGATGAAAGTGACTTTCCTCTGAGCTGTTTATCAGTAGTTCTATCTGAGACACAATAATCTACTCTTTGACTCATAGAAAATTCCTCCTCATCTCCCTATAAGAGTTCAACCATATTTTTAAGTCAGGCTTTCAATATGGAGTTGATATGATTTCACAGTTTTATTTTACACATTCATTTCCCGTTCACATAATGTTTGCATCCTTTAGGAATTGGTTGACATTACAGCTTTTTTTTTTTCTGCAGCACAGATGAAAAGTGTATGTTTTTCCACTCTCATTAGAATGCTGTCCTTTGAAGGGCATCATTGCCTCACTCTGAAGAGGGTAATTTTGCAGCAAGGTTAATTCCAATGTGAGTTTTGAAAGACCTGTAAATGAATCATGGGAAACCTTAGAAAAATATCCTATTTATAGGCAGTCTTGTGAATAAAATAATTTCATTTTATTTCTACTTTTTATGATCAGAAAAATATGAAAATAAATGAATCCTTCATTTCTTGAAAGAAGTCTACAGTGCCTGGTTATAATTAAGAGGGGACTATGTTTTGGTTTAGACCTGCACGTCCTAGATTTATAACTTCTAAATAAAAATTCTAGTGCAAAGTTACCTCCCAGTCTTGCTTCCTTCATGTGGCTGACGTCATTGGCTCAGGTCATTTCCTATCCAATTTACTGACAGCATTAATAAGTAGTGTAGGATTTTTTTTATTGAAATGTTTACCCCCAACCTTGTCTTCCACACAGTCATAGTACCCGAGTGTGATTTCTGGATTTCATTGATTGGCCATCAATAGGTCCAAGCTTGAGCCTCATTTGGTCATTGTTTGGGCTTTTAATGTCTCAGAGGGAGTATAAATAGCAATTGTTTCTGTTTTGGCCGGAAACTTTAGGGGTCTTCTCCTCCCAGATTGACTTTTTTTTTTTTTTGACTAAGAGGCCATTCTTACTTACTAGCCTTAATCACTCAATGGGTGTTGCCTCAGACAAACTGAGACCTGGGAAAGACCTTAGCTTAAAAAGGTCAAGGCCTCACACTGCATCTGGGGCCATCTCCAGTCATCCTGATCTATATCTTGCCACTCAACCCAGATGGCTCCAAAGGAGAAAGTGAGGTTGGTGGCTTTGCACAGCCCTGCCTCACTTAAATCTAATTCCCTTGCAAGTCATGATATCACCTTCCCCATGTCAGGCTCCTCTTTGAGAATGAATGACAAACAACAGTATTGGAGAAGTGTTTTCTGAACCCACTCACTGCCCTGGCCAGTCCCTAAGCAGATCTGCCCCTAAACCACCTGACATTGATTGGTGTTTATTCTGTTGTCCTCTTTAAGTTTAAATTAAGGGGCTTAGACTAGATAATCTCTAAGATTTAGATAATATTAGATAGATAATCTCTAACATAGAATCTAACTAAGATTCTATGACTTTAAAACTCTCCCAGGGGACTCTATTAGTAGCCAGTTAGTATTTTATAGCCTTCATGGTCAGCTGTTCTAATTTTAAATCTCTACTTCAACTGAATCAAAATACAGGAAATGCAGCTTTATCGTTGTTGTGAAAGCTACTGACTTTCACAGATATGAATTAACTGAAAGAGAAGTATTAGAAATGATTTAAGATGTGAGACTTTCTTAATCCTGTGTTGTGTCTAAATTGGAAGGTAGTCGGGGGATACAAGCAACTGACATAGATGAGGTACCTACCCCTAGGATTTAGAAAAGAGAGAAAAATACAAATCTTTCTAAGGAGGCTGGAACTCCTTGAGGGCAGGGATTATTTGTTTTTGTCTTTGTATCCCTAGGGCCTACCACAGGGCCTGTCACATAGAATTAACATGTGCTTTCTAAACTGAATTGAATTATTTTTGCTATTATTCTGTCATTTCAGTGTGTGACTCTTTCGTGAGCTCGTGTGGGGGTTTTCTGGCAAAGCTACTGGAGTGGTTTGCCATTTCCTTCTCCTGTTCATTTTGCAGATAAGAAAACTGGCAAACAGTGTTAGGTGACTTGCCCAGGGCCATTCAACTAGTGTCTGAGGCTGGATTTGAACTCATGAAGATGAATCTTCCTGATTCCCAGCCCAGTGCACCACCTAGCTGCCCTTATTGAATTATTAGACAATTTCATTGTGAAATGCAACTAAGAGACTGGAATATCTATGGAACAAATAATACTGATGGGACTCTTACAGGAGGCCATATTGCAAGGGAGAAAGCCTACGATTTTTCTACCATCAAATATGACAGAATCTCCTTAATGGGAGAGACCCAAGAAATTCAACTCAACATCAAAACATGTGAGAGTATAAGCTTTTATAGATATAAACAAGTTGGAGGAGAATGAAAATGGTTTAAGTCATTTAAAAGGAACAACTAACCTTTATCTTTAAATATTGTTTTGGGGAAAGAAAGGAGGTTGTTAAAAAAAAACCCCACAATATCTCTATACTCACCTACCTTTAAGCCTCACTATAATTCTGCCCTTTAGGCCCATTTCAAGCACTATATTATCACAGAACCACAGAATGTTAGAGTTGGAAGTGAACCTTAGAAATCACTGCTTTCATCTTATAGTAGAGAAAACTGAAAGCCAAATAGTTAAAGGGACTTGTTCAACACCACAAAAATAACAAGTGATATGGACAAGACTAAAATCTAGGTCTTATGCATAGATGTGCATATAGCTGTCAGTCAATAAGCATTTATCAAGTACTTTTATTAAGTACCTACTATGATCAGGCACTGTGAAAAGCACTGGGGATACAAAATACCCTCAAAGGTCTCATAATCTAATGGAAACAGTCACAGAGAGGTAAACAGCTTAGGGCCAAGAGAACCAGTGTAACTAGTATGTGTTCAATGTATGCCCATGGCACTATGACTTGAGGTCCAGTGTGCTTTCCATCACATAATACTTGGACTTTAGATATTTTCATAACTAAGCCCTCTTAGATGGGAGCCAAGCCAGCCTGACAGGGACTTATGTGGGTTTATGTTGTCTCTCCCTGATAAAATGTAAGCCCCTTAAGTGTAGGGACTGTTTTAGTTTTACCTTTGCATTCTCAGTTCATAGAATAGTTTTGGTCAATATTAAGCACTTATATAGTGCTAATTTGTTGATTCATTGGTTGAATTGTCCCAGGTTACACAACTAGTTTTGAGAGAACCAGTAACAGAACTGTGCGATCTTCTGACTCCCAGTTCAATTTTCTTGCTACTACATTGCATTGTCTCTCTTGTTCAATAGTAATTTATTTGTATACCCTTAATATAGCTTCCATATTCTCTTAGATTGTGAGCTTAAAAATAAAAAGTAATGATCATTCATTTGTTCAACAAATATTTAGTGAATGACTCACTAAGTAAAGTGAGGTTGTAGAATGACCAATTGGAAATGAATTATTTGTCCATCACAACCCAGAAAATAAGAAAAATTCAAAATGGCCCTCCATCTGTTACAGCCCCCTTCAGGGTGGCTGAAAAGGAGAGAATGTGCTAAAAAAAATTGCATCATTTTTAGACTTTTAGCTGCTGGTGGCATAAATATGAGAAATTTATCCAATGACTCATAAGTAGATGTACTATCAGAAAAACTATAGCTATATCAATTTTTATACTCTTCCAATAAAGGAAACCAAAAGACACATTGTCCTTTGAGGAGTCCACAAGGTCAAAACTATTTTCATAATAATACTAAGATGTTTTAATTTCCAATAAGGAAAATATTGATAGATAAAACCTTCACAAAACAAAAGTTCTCAGGATCCTTAATAATTTTTCAGAGGGATCTAAGACCAAAAAGTTTGAGAACATCCATACTACACCATACTGCCTCCCTCAATGTATAATCATGAAAATCTCTCCTTTGATATTGAAGTCCCTTTCTAGTGCCTAATATAAATTCTTATTAAATCTTTTATTTAAATGATATATTTCAAAGGTCACAGAATTTTGCATTTTCATGACTCCAGGCCTAGCACTCTATTCATTACCATGTCTAGCTGCACCAATATACAATGAAGAAATAGAAATTCATGTTAGTTTCTCTCCAGACCTTCTCCACCATTCCTGCATTATATGTATTTGTGTGTCATTTCCATTAGAATGTATTTTTCCTTTTGTTTACATTTGCGTTTCCAGTTCTTAGCACAGTGCCTGGCATATAGTAAGTACTTTCTGAACGTTTTTTGATGGACTGATTATTTTTCTTTGTCACCCACTAACTTATCAATTGTCTTATCCTTGGAGTTAAGGTTGTTAAGGGCAAGATGCCAGGATCAGCCAGCTTCCAACTGAAACCCAGTGGAGTAGAAAGTTAGAAGAAATGGAATCGAATCCTGATCCTGCTTACAGCCTATGTGACCAAGTCATTTCATCCCTCTAGGCCTTAATTTCCTCATCTAGAAAATAAGCAAGTTGGACCAAATGCTGTCTTAGTTCCTTTCCAACTCCAGATCTGTGATCTTGCTATTTCTTTGTTTTTATTCTAATCAGAGCAGCCTCTTACTGACAATAGTTCAAAAAGCAGCTAAATATGAAGACTTCCCAAGTGACTTTCCAATTAATGGACACTTTCAAAAAGAACTCCTCTGGCATTTCATTCTAAGAGATTTTTTTATTTGAATTCAATTGGTTTATTTTCTTATTTTGAGTGTTTTGTCCTCAAATGTTGGAAGAACTTTGCTGGTTTCATGCTTTTATGTGAAAAAAAATGTCTCCAAAAATATCTCCCCGCAGTCTTGGCAAACTCTTCTCTGATCCAAGCCAAACAAATTAACCCCATCTTGACATAATCAGTGTTCTACTTCCAGACAAACCCTAATCTTTTTCTTCTTTTCAAGCAGAACACCAAATTGACTTCATTATTTATCAACAGATCTCTTAATTTCTACCTATTGTTCCTATTTGAGTCCATTCGTTTTGTGAAAAAAAAAAAGCAAGTTCTTATAGTGTTTGTTTGCTTTTATTAACATTAAAATCATTCTGATATTATTAGTTGTTGTTTTGTTTTGTTCAATCATTTTCAATTGTATCCAACTCTTTGTGACCCCATTCAGGGTTTTCTTTGCAAAGATACTAGCATGGTTTGCCATTTCCTTCTCCAGCTCATTTGACAGATGAGGAAACTGAGGCAAACAGCATTAAGTGACTTGCCCAGGGTCACATAGCTAGTAACTATCTGAGGCCAGAATTGAACTTAAGTCTTCCTGATTCCAGGCCCAGTACTTAATCCACCTACCTGCCCCAATACTAGTAATAGTTATGTTGATTCATTTTTCCCCAGTTTATTCTTTTTTTTATTTTAATCAATCTTTTATTTTTAATTATCAACATTTACTTCCAGAGGTTTTAAATTTTCTCCTCCTTGCTCACCTTCCCCCTCCCCAAGATGGCATGCAATCTGATATATGGGCTCTACATATACATTCTTATTAAACATTCAGTTAATTCTCTTTTTTTTTTTTTTTTTTTTTGCTTTTTGTGTTAAGTGTCTGAGGCCGAATTTGAATTCAGGTCCACCTTACTCCAGAGCTGGTGGTCTATTCACTGAGCCACCTAGCCGCCCTCAGTTGATTCTTTTAAACTCAGAAAGAGCATAGTAGAGATCCCCAAGAGCTACCAGAGAGTCAGAAAGACATTAGTTCATGTCTTGCCTCTGGCATTTACTAGCTAGATGATAATAGACTGGACATTCAGCCTCTTGGCAGTCCCAAGCAACTCTATGACATTATTACTATTGGAGACATGTTGCTGTATCAAAGTAGAAGCTGAAATTACACTGAGTTCCCTGCATTAATGAAATCACATCTCTAGATGCCACCCCCCCAAATATGAACATATGTGTTTGAAACTATAATGGTTTAAATGTGGTACATGATACCATGATTAACATCTCCCACTACCTGTTGGTTGGCTAAAGGCTGGGAACAGATGTGAGTGCCTTGGCATGGTAGAGAAGGGAAAGGAATTTATATAACATCTATTATATGCTAAGCTTTTTAAAAAAATCTTCTCATCTGATCCTCACAGCAACCCAGTGAGGAAGGTGCTATTATTATCCCCATTTTATAGCTGAGCAAACTGAGGCAAACAGAGGACTTGTGACTTGCCCAGGGTCACACAGCTAGTGTCTGAGGCCATCCTTGAGTTCAGGCTCAAGCACTAACCATTGTGCAATCAACAGAGATAGAAAATGTGTCATCATGGGGTGGCTAGATGGCACAGTAAGTAGAGCACTGGCCCTGGAGTCAGGAGGACCTGAGTTCAAAGCCAGCCTCAGACACTTGACACTCTTACTAGCCGTGTGATTTGGGGTAAGTTACTTAACCCCAGTTGCCCTCCAAAAAAAAAGTAAATGTGTGCCTCCCACCTTGGAAAGTGTTGTTTGCCATGTTCTCCATTCAAGAAATTCAGAATTAGGCCTCAGTCACATTAACCACAGCAAGGCAGGATGGAATCATTTTGTCTATAAAGTTGATTTTTAAATTAATAGGTTTTAGGAAAAAAGGGTCTTCAATAATAAAAGTTTTGCACATCGGTGAAAACTTGCTATAAAATAATGTTAGTCCATGGGTTGGTGATTAGGAGACATCGTTCCTCACAATTTCAGGGTCAAGGACAAGGCCTAATGTCTGGAAGTCTTCAGGGAAGCAATTTTTGGCTAAATATAGAGAACTTTCTAATAATGAAAGCTGTGCAACTTTGGAATGGGCTGTTTCATGAAATAGCCAGCTCCAACTAATTAGGAATATTCCAAGACTGTCAGGCCACTTTAGGGAGAGATTTTAGTGCAGGGGTTCTTAATGTGGAGTCTGCAAACTATTTTTATTTAAAATAGATTTAGTAACTATTTTAGTATAATTTATTTCCTTTTGTAATTCTTTGTATTATATTTTATGCATTTAAAAAGATTACTTTGAGGTATTTATAGTAATCTCTGATGCATAAAATTGCCTTGAAAAAAATTTAAGAAGTCACATTTTAGAGAAAATTTATGTATCAGATAGAAGACTCCTCTAAGGTGCTTTCCAACTCTGAGACTTCATGAACTTTCTGGAATTTTTTTCTTCTTATAGATTGATGATAGATATGATAGAGATTATAGCTAAATCTTCAGCAGATATGTATTAGAGATATTCGTACGTCTATATCTAAATATTTAGGAGGGGTAGAGGTCTTTAGTCAGGAAGTTAAGAAGTTCTGAGTTCAAATGTGGCCTCAGACACCTACTAACTGTGTGATCCTGGGTAAGTCACTTATTTCCCTCAATTCCTCATCTGTAAAATGGGGCACACTGGAGAAGAAATGGCAAACTACTCCAATATCTTTGCCAAGAAAAAAGTTCATGGGCTCATGTAGAGTTGGACACAACTAAACAACAACAATCTGTATATATAAAATCTTCTGACTTCTAAGAATCTGTTATTTCAACTACTTCTTGCCCAGTGCTATTTGAGTTTCCTAGTTAACTAAGAGATGCTTCAGCCACTGGAAGATGGAGGTGTTTTTTTTTTTTTTAATAAATTCTTAATTATTTCTAGCCACTCTGGTTAACACTGCTTACAAGCAAAAACAAGCTCAAAATGTCTAGATTTCTCGGAAAATCCTTACCACTCCCTTTAAACAATCACTTGACCAAGAAAATGGAAACAGTTCTTTTGCAGAAGATTAGGAAATTTTCTTCTAATCCGGAAACAAAGTTCTGCATTTATAGAGACCACGTTCAAATTTAGCAGCTTTTCAACAACTTTTGACCCCATTCAGGATTTTTCTGGGGATTATCAGGATTTGACTCAGGCTAGGCCTCCACAGCAAAAGGAAAAATGGCCCCCAACCTTCCATGCAAGTATTCAGGTCACCAAAAATAGGTAAAAGACAAATTTTTGTTACCCCTAAACACACACACACACACACACACACACACACACACACACACACAGAATAAAGTTTTGCAACAGAACCCATAACTAAACAAACTTCCCTTCCTTTGCTCCAATGATTTATACAGTCCTCCAGAATTAGCGTTACTACCCCAATCCCTGCTGTCTGTTCCTTCCCTGGAAGATCACCTCCTTCCATTTGATATCTTGTTCTTAGATAGTCATTTGCATATTATTTTCACAATTAGAAAGAGAGCACACAATTATTTGCATAACTTCTTCCTTATTTTGATATGAGCTACGGGAGGGCAGGGACCCCTGTTTTTGTATTTTTGCCTTTCCTTGAATCACCAGAATTTAGCACAGTGTCTGCAAATAGTGAAGTGTTCCACATGTGCTTGTTGATTGACTGGAGTGGAGGGTCCCCAGAAATAGAAAGTAAGCAAGGTCTCTAGAAAGTTCATCCTTCCACTATACTTATACAGTCCACAGAACTCACAGTGTCAATGGAAAGCAAATCTGAGGTCTGATCCTATACATCATGGTTCTGCTCCTTAACTGCAGGTACCACTTAGTCCAGGAACTCATTGTGGTACTTGTTCCTCCATTCAGCAGTTAGATATAGCAGTGATAAGAGTGCTGGACTTAGAGTCAGGAAATCCTTAAATTCAAATCCATACTCAGACTCTGTGTGATCCTAGGCAAATCATTTGACAGCTATCTGCCTCAGTTTCCCCTTCTATAAAATGAGGATTAATAATCTGGCCTTAGATACTCTGTAACCCTAGGTATATCACTTAACCCTGTTTGTCTGTTTCCTCATCTGTAAAATGAGTTGGAGAAGGAAATAGCAAGAAAACCCCAAATAGAGTCAGAAAGAATGACTGGGCATGACTGAAAAACAACAACATGGACAAAATATATTAGGTGTATTAGCAACGAAATTCAACACTTTCACTGGAATACAGTATGGCAGAAACTGGGCATAGATCACCATCTAACACCATATACCAAAATCAAGTCTAAATGGGTGCATGATCTAGGTGTAAAGGATGATACTGTAAGCAATTTGGGAAAGCAAGGAATAGTTTACCTGACGGATCTGTGGAGAGGGGAAGATTTTAGGACCAAACAAGAATTAGAGAGCATTATAAAATGCAAAATGGATAATTTTGATTACATTAAATTGAAAAGCTTCTGCACAAACAAAGCCAATATAACCAAGATCAAGAGGGAGGTGGGAAATTGGGAAAGAATTTTTACAACTTGTGTCTCTGATAAAGGACTCATTTCTAAAATTTATAGAGAATTGAGCCAAATCTATATGAATACAAGTCATTCCCCAATTGAGAAATGGTCAAAGGATATGAATAGGAAGTTTTCAGAGAAAGAAATTAAAGATATCTATAAGCATATGAAGAAATGCTCTAAATCACTATTAATTAGAGAAATGCAAATCAAAACAACTCTGAGATACCACGTCTCTCCAGTCAGATTGGCTAAGATGACAAAACAAGAAAGTGACAAATGCTGGAGAGGATGTGGGCAAATTGGAACGCTAATACATTGCTGGTGGAGTTGTGAACTTATCCAACCATTCTGGAGAGCAATCTGGAATTATGCCCAAAGGATTATAAATAATTTCATACCCTTTGACCCAGCCATACCACTTCTAGGGTTATATCCCAAAGAGATCATAGAAGTGGGAGGAAGACCCATATGTACAAAAATATTTTTAGCAACCCTTTTTGTGGTTGCAAAGAATTGGAAACTAAAGGGGTGCCCATCAATTGGGGAATGGCTAAACAAGTTGTGGTATATGAATGTAATGGAATTTTATTGTGCTATAAGAAACGAGGAGGTGACGGATTTCATAATTACCTGGAGAGACTTATACAAACTGATGCTGAGCGAGAAGAGTAGAATCAGAAGAAATTTGTATACAATCACAGACATACCATATCTGTGATGACCAACTATGACAGACTGGACTCTTTTCAGCAATGCAGTGATATAAGTTAATCCCAAATGACTCAAGAAAGTGAGAAATGCGCCATCCAGAGATATAACTAGAAAGAACTGAGCCTGAATCCTGATGGAAGCAAACTAAATGATCTTGTTCTTCTCATTGTTTGGTTTTACTTCTTCCTTACCATCTTTCATCCCACCTAGTACAATATGCCTTTGTAATTGGAATAATGTTTAATATGAATGCATTTGCAGACCCTATACTGTACTATATGCTGTCATGAGGGGAGGGGGGAGGGAAGTAAAGGAAATTAGAAAATCAAGGAACTATGGAATTGAATCTTGTTAACTGAAACTAAACTAATAAATTAATTAAAAAAAAAAAAGAAATTCAACACTTTCTTTTATAGTTGAGGAAACTGTATCCCAGATAGGGGAGGGGCATTGCCCAATGACTAATTGTAAACCAGTGGCAGACCCGAGAGTAGATATGATGTGAGGATCAAATACATTAACATTTGTAGAGTGCTTTGCAAACCTTAAAGCTCTGTATAAATGCTAAATATTTCATTTCGTTTCGCTTTATTAGGTCTAAGAGGCTTGGCCCCAGACTCTCCTCCTGCAGTCCCTCCACTCCACTTCTCCCTATGTCATCTGCTGAAGCACTACTTTCTATTTATTGCTGCTCTCCAAGTCTACCTCTACCTCTTCCAGTCTTCCCCCAGCATACAGGTGCTGCTATCTGACTTCTAGGCTCCATACAATCCAAGGAAACACCATTCTACTTCCACCCCAGAGGCTTTGATAAACTCTCCTAGAGTGAAACCACCTTTAGTAGAAGTGTGCCTTGGGGCTAACAAGCACATTTGCAGTTTAATCTTAATCCACCTCCAGGGCTCTACTTCACTGGATCCACAAAAGGTCCCCCCAGGCAACTTAGAGACTTTTTTTTTCTTTCATTTACACCTGGTCCTTCTCTTCTGGTTTGGTTAGCGTTAGTGAATTCCTTACAAGAAGTGCATTTCGGGGCGGCTAGGTGGCGCAGTGAGTAAGAGCGCCAGCCTCGGAGTTGGGGTGACCCGAGATCAGATCCAGCCTCAGAAAATGAGCACCCACACATAAATAATGACTAGCCGTGTAACGTTGAGCAAGTTACTTAACCCCAATTGCTTTAAAAAAAAAAAAAGAAGTGTATTCCTCTTTCCCCCTATCCTGCTGCCCCATATAGTCATTACATCTGATGAAGCTGGAGAAAAACACATGAAGCCCTTTCCTTTTGTCCTTTCAATTCCCATCATGCCACCTGGTAACCATTTGCCTGGCCATGCAAATTGTCTTGATGTTGCAATAAATCTCAAGAAGACATTAGAAACTAATTAGAAATTAGAAATTAGATGAGAAAGGGCAGCATTCCAGTCATAACAGTAAAGCCTATGTTTTCCTTAAGTAATTTCTTTTAAATTTTTTAAATTTATGGAATAAAGCAAGGATATCCATAACAGAGGATAATAACATTTAATTTAATTTAAATCTTAATTTTTTTTTTTTTTTTTTGCTTTTTGGAGGGCAATTGGTGTTAAGTAACTTGCCCAAGGTCACACGGCTAGGTTTTTGTTTGTGTGTGTGTTAAGTGTCTGCAGCCGGATCCGAACTCAGGTCCTTCTGACTCCAGGGCTGACACTCTACTCACTTCGCCACCTAGCCGCCCCCAAATCTTAAATAATTTCTAAAATAAACAAACAAACAAACAAACAAAAAAACCCACTTAGCTTCCAATAATATATTAATAAAGCAAGGATAATTCCAGCATCCTATGTTGGACAAGAGCACAGAAATTGGGAGGCTCTGAAGCAGCCCTTCTTTTATGACCTCATCCTTGTCTCATGGATCCCCAGACCTAAGGGAGTACGTTGCTAAAAGTAGGCTGTTGCCCATGTCTGGAATGACTTTCCTGGCTCCTTCCTTCATGTCCCAGCTTTCTTTAAGAAGCGTTTCCAGACTTCCAGCCATCCCTCTTAATGTCAGTGCCTTCCTTCTACTGATTATCTCCAATTTATCCTGTCTCTATATTGTTTGTACATAGTTGTCCCCATTAGACTATGAGAGTCTTAAAAGCAGGGACTATTTTTGTATCCCTGTCACACATAGTAGGTGCATAATAAATGTTCATTGGCTGTTTATCTGACTATATATTGGCCCTAATCTCTAATCCTTCCCTCACCCTCCTTGCCTGTCTCTTTTGGCAGAAGAGCCTTACTACTAAGGACATTTTTGCCTTTTCCCCCTAGTTCTTTAATGTTACCAAACATCTCATGGAGAGACTGATGTTGCTTCTTTTTACTCTTCCTTATAAAAGGTCATAGTACTGATTTCTCTTACAACTGCCCTATAGAGGCAAGGAGTCACTTTGGGAGATATATCAGAGGAGAAAGTCATTTGAATAAATGAATGCATCCATTTCACAAGTATTTATTGAACCCTTACCATGTATTCAGTGCTGTTTTAGGCCCTGTGGGGCATTTAAGAAGAGTAAGACTAAGTGTCTTTTTCCTTCTTAAGGAGCTTATAGCCTCCAGTATTTAAAAGAATAACATGAAATACCTGTAACGCCAAATCTAGGACACCCCCCACAACTTGTACTCACAGATTAGTTTCCCTGGGAGGACAACTACCCTAGGTTCAAGATTCTCTGTGGTAATTCTAAAACTCATGAAATTATAACTCTAGTGGCTGGTTAACACAATTAGCTCAAAGCAAAGACGTTTACTCTAATAGCATGGTAAGAATAATAGCAATAAAACACTTCCACCATAAACCCTGGGTACACTCTCACATAAAATACAAGCAATACCAGTGGGAATAGGAGAGTAGAACAACAGAGGGAATGCATAGGGCGCAATAGGTGAGGCTGCTCATACTTCTAACACTGCAGGGTAGTGTACTTTCTCCTCCCATGCTGTTCCCAAGTGGCTCTCTCTCCCTGGGCACAGCTTCTCCTTTGGTCTGGTAGGTCATTTGGGCTCAAGAGAGGAAGGAAGGAAAGAAGGAAGGAAGGAAGGAAGGAAGGAAGGAAGGAAGGAAGGAAGGAAGGAAGGAAGGAAGGAAGGAAGGAAAAAGGGAAGGAGGGATAGAAGGAAGGAGGGAGAAAAGGAAGGAAAAAAGGAAGGAAAGAAGGAGAGAGGGAAGGAGGGAGGGAGAGAGGAAGGGAGGGAGGGAAGGAAGGCAAGAAGGAAGGAAGGTAGGAAGGAAGGAAAGAAGAAAAAAGGAAAGAGAAAAAAAAGATCTGTTTTGCTCAACTGACCAGCTTCTATTGAGTTCCCAGTGAGGCATCTCCTATTTTCTAGTCACAGAGGTTTGTCCTTTGTCCTTCCTTCCTTGTCCTTGTTGTTTGTCCTTTATTCTTGAAGAGGACCATGACAAGGGGGGGGGGGAGCCATGACACACAAGTGAATTGGATTTAAAAGAGGGAGGGCTCTCCAAAGCTACCGGGCTCTCCAAAGCTACCAGCCTCTCTTTCTTCTCTGTAATCATCTGGGTCCAGTGGTGAGACATAGATCAGGGCAACTAGAGATGGCCCTGGATACAGTGGGAGACCTTTGGATGAAGGCACTACTATTTTTACTCCAGTTTTATAGATAAGGCTTAAAGAGATTGTGTAACTTGCCCCTGGTGGCAGCTAGGGGTGCAGTGAATAGACCACTGGGTTTGGAATCAAGAAGATTCCTCTTTCTCAGTTCAAAACCACTCAGCCACTTACTAGCTATGTGACCTTGGGCAAAGAGGTCACTTAACCCTGTTTACCTCAGTTTCTTCATCTGTAAAAGGAGCTGGAGAAGGAAATGGCAAACTACTCCAGCATCTTTGCCAAGAAAATTCCAAACGGTGTCACAAAGAGTCGGACACAATTGAAATGATGGAACAACAACAGAAAACTTGCTCAGGGTCATGTAAGGTGTTATTGAAGTTTCGTCTCTCCTGAGTCCAAAATCAGTTTTTTCTCTTATGCCAAACTGTCTGCTATGAATTAGGGCCAAAGTAAGTGGGAGAGTCAATAAATGTATTCAAAGAAAAGAGAGAAAAAAATGAATTGAAGTGATTGGCTGGGGGTGGGGGAAGAGGGAGACTTGGGTTATGGAGATGGCACCTGAAAGATGGACAGGCTTTAAGGTATCAGAGATAAGGGGTTGGGAGTGGAGGGGATATCTTCAGGGGATAATGAAGAGCTTCACCTGGCTAGACTTAGTTTTGCCACAGCCCTGCTCTGAAGGCTTAGGCATGGCACCTATATTCTTGTTTTCCCATTCTTCATGAAAAGTACAAATATTTGTTTTCATAACAGTTGGTTGAATGATTCCCAACACCTTTAGTGGAATAGATCCTCATTAGCATCCAGCACCAGCCTCCTTCATTTCACAAACTCTGGATATCCACCTCAGGAGCCCTTCAGCTGTCACAGGCTTTTTATGGCTTTTGGATCACAAGCCATCCACCAACGCCTTTTGCTTTTATACGGAACCTTATGTCATACTTCACCGAGTCCCTCTTTCACATTGTTGGTTTCTTTTGCTCGGTGTACCTTACCAAGCTTTTGTCATGTTGTCACTAAAACATTTGCTGTAGTCTTTTGCCAAGTAATTTCAAAGCTAGTTACATTCATCTTCCTAAAGGCATACAAATCAGAAAACTCCACTGTGTGTTTGGTCTGCCAGTCAGAGGGTTGGGATAAAAATGCAAAACAATGAGTCAAAGTAAGACCTGTAAAGTTCAATAGATTGCTTCTTTTTCTTCCTTTTCTCCACTTCTGATCACAACAGAGTCTCTCAGCATAAGTTAATTGACCTTTTCCTGATTGCTTTCTTTTCTGTGACTCAGTCCCTCTCTTTCTTCAAACCTTTAATAACATTAAATTACTTTTCTCAGATTTCTTGTTCTGTTAAGTAGTTTTTCCACTAGCAAGGCTAATCTTTCAGATTACTTAGTAATAGGGGATGGTATTTATATAGCACCTAAAAGTTAGGGAAGTCTTTTAGCAAATGATTTCATTTTATCTTCTCAAGAACTCTGTGAAGTAAGTACTTAGGGTACTTACTCCCATTTTACATATGAGGAAACTGAGACTCAGAGAGGTTAAAGCTGATCTGAGGGGAATCGTGGACCCGGGTGTCTCCTGACACCAAAAGTTCAGCATTCTTTCTATGACAGCACACTTCCTGTCCTAATGTTCTCAGTGCTCTTAATAAATATATTAACCACCAGTTGTGAATACAAAAGGTGATATGAATACAAAATTTCACTGATTCTCCAGGTCAAAGGTTGAGTTTTTGTAGAACTGTGAAAAAAAAAAGAATTAAAAAATGCATACACATTGAGGTGATAGAATGCCACCCATTCCCACACCTTGAAGCACAACTCTCTATAAGCCGCATCCCCTATTCCCAAAGAAGTTATTGAGGACCAGATACCTCTTATGTTGCTGGTTTTTTCAATTTATTATTTACTTATTTTAAAGATTTTTTTAAATTAAGTTCTAAATTCTCTCTCTTGTTCCCAGCCCTTTGCCATCTACTGAGAAGGCAAGCAATATATCAATTATGTGTGAAAGCATGCAAAACATATTTCTGTGTTAGCCATATTGCAAAAAAAAGTGAGAAAATTATACTTCATTTTGCATTCAGAGTTCATCAGTTCTCACTTGGATGTCTACAGCATTTTTTTTAATCATGAGTCCTTTGGAATTATCTTAAATCATTGTACTGATCAGAATAGATAAAGCTTTCACAGTTGATCATCATTACTTGATCAATATTACTTGAACTACTATGAACAATGATCTACAGATTCTGCTCCCTTCATTTACATCAATTCATATAGATCTTCTGATATTTTTCTGAAACCATTCCCCCCTCATAATTTTTTATAATATAATAGTACTCCATAACAATCATATGCATAATTTGTTCAGTCATTCCCTAGTTGAAGAGCATTCACTCAATTTCTAATTCTTTGCCACCTCAAAAAGAACTACTATAAATATTTTTGTATAAATAGGTCTTTTTCCTTTTCTTAAAAAATCTCTTTGAGATATAGACCTAATAGTGGTGTTGCTGGGTTAAAGGGTATGCAGTTTTATAACCCTGTGGACCTAGTTCCAAATTATATTCCAAAATAGTTCACAACTCAACCACCAGTGTACCTATTTTTCCTCATCTCATCCAGCATTTGTCATGCCTGAAAGGTGTAAGGTGGTACCTCAGAGTTGTTTTAATTTGCTTTTTTTTTTCTAATGAATAGTGATTTAGAACATTTTTAACATGACTATAGTTTTTATTTCTTCTTCTGAAAACTGTGTTCATATCCTTTGATCATTTATTGATTGAGGAATGTCTTGTATTCTTATCAGTTTGACTGAATTCCCTATATATTTGAGAAACAAGGCTTTTATCAGAAAAACTCACTTTAAGTTTTCCAAATTACTTCATTGTCTATGGTACTTTTTAGCAAAATGTAATTTACCTGATTATCTCTTTTAATTAGATCTCTTTTTGCTTTTGCTTTGTCTAGAGCTGATTGCTACTCCTGCCTTTTGTACTTCACTAAAGTATAATAGATTCTGCTCCAGCCCATT
The DNA here is from genome assembly GCA_011680675.1 of Gymnobelideus leadbeateri. Taxonomy (NCBI): domain Eukaryota; kingdom Metazoa; phylum Chordata; class Mammalia; order Diprotodontia; family Petauridae; genus Gymnobelideus; species Gymnobelideus leadbeateri. Next base: position 11,834 of record WOXC01004916.1, on the reverse strand, counting down.
ATTTTAACATTCTCTGTGTGTTTCTGTTTCAATTGTGTCTCTTATAAATAACGCACTGTTGGATTCTAGTTTCTAATCCATTCCACTATCTACTTCTGTTTTATGGGTGAGCTCATCCCATTGACATTTACAGTTATGATAACTCACTATGTATTTCCCTCCATCACATTTTCTTCTGTTTAGTCTTCTCTCTCTCTCTTTATCTTGATCTGTCCTCAACAGTCTACTTTGCTTCTGACCATTGTTTCCCATAATCTATTCATCCCTTTTATCACAGCCCTTCCCCTTTTCATATCTCCTTCTTCTCCTCTTTCCAGATTGGTTAAGAAGGATTTCTATACCCATTCTTTGAACCAATTCTGATAAAAGTGAAGTTCAAGCACTGCCTGTCCCCTCTACTTTTCCCTCCACCATAAAGCTTTCTTGTGTGCCTCTTTTATGTAAGTACATTTACTGTTTTATGTAATTTGAATAATAGGCCATTGGGAGGAAGTACAACTCTAGCCAGAATGATGACCCCAGATCTGCAAATTAGAAAACAGCTGACACAAAAGATCCCAAATGTTGAGTATTGGACTGTGAGGCAAGATGTCCCAGCAACATATCCAGGAACACCTGGTTTGGTAAAATATGATTTACATTGTTTAGAAGACTTTTGCTTGGATAGAACAGATAAGAAACATCTCCACTGAAATATGTAAGAGAATGCCTAAAATTCATTTTGGATGGATATTACCTAAATCAGGTTTAGCAGCTTGAGCAATACATGTATTAGCTGGAGTAATAGATTCTAATTATCAAGGAGAAATTATTGTGACTTCCAAAATTTGGATGAAGAACCGATGCAGTTTTGTAAAAATGATAGAATAGTTCAAGTGATCATTATTTCTTGTGAAACAATACCCCTTGTGAAAACTGACCCTCCTTCTGAAAAAACTCTCAGAGGAACTGAAGGGTTTGGTTCTACTAATAGAATAAAATTTAGAGCTAAAGTATGGGTAAAGCAGAAGGCAGATGATGTTCCAAAGGCTGTGGAGATTATAGCACACGAGAAAGACAATACTATGGCTGTTGTTTATTTAGGGGGGAGATGATTGCCAAATTTTATCCTTAACTCATATATTCTATCATGAATGAGGCTATGATAGTGAGTTCATGGACTCCAGAAGCATGGCTGACCTATATTTGTCTCTTTTTCACTTTTTGTCTGTTTGCGAGATTTGTTTCCTTATAGGTGTAGTGCACTCCACCTGCAGATGTCTGATCACTTAAGCTGGATGCCACCCCCTATCCATGACTGTGATGTGTCACCCCTGGACCTAGTATCAACCAAGCTCCAGAACTTTTGAATGAGACCCTCTGGACTTGGTGTTGACCAAGTTCCAGATGCCAGCTAAAGAACTAACCTCTCAAATGAGACATCTTGGGGGCAGGGACAGCTCAATGTCCAATTTCAGCTGGAAGTAGTTAAGGAGAAGAGATCTTTGTCCCTTACCCCAAGATTTTGAGCCCTATTTGTTTGAGGGGGAAAAGATGGGATATTTGTGTCCATGCCCCCACCCTAAGATACTATTTTATATGCTTATTTTATATTATCCCTGTTATTTTGTTGCAAAGTTCTGTTGACACCAGTTACCCCACCAGTCATCCCTAAACTCTCATTAATCTATGTAATGAAATGTACTGTTAATGTACTTTTGCTATGTAAGGGACATGAAAGATCTTGAGGCTGAATGTAATGGTAATGGGGATTTGAAGATCTTACCTGCTTTGAAAATAAACTCTGTCCCCTAATAAGCTGAATGTAGTCACATGGAGCCTGTGGTGGGAGGAGTTTGCTGAATGGTGAAGCAGAGCCCACAGGAAGCTGGAAGTCAGAGCAAGCTAGATGGTTGGGAGGAAAGGATGCTTCTAAGGGAGACAGATAGGCTTGTGTAGCAAGGATGCCAACACAGGTTCTTAGATCTGCTTCTCCAAAGGAAAGCAACCCAAAATGGGTTAACAATCTTACTTTAATCAAACAAACATCTATCATTTACCTAGTTCAGGGGGAAAAGTCAGCACCTTGAACTTCAAAGAATACAAACAGAAGTTACAAGCAGACAGAGAAACAGATCTGCAGACAGGGCTTCCCACTGTCTGACCATTACATCCATACCTAATCAGTTACCAGAGAGGGAAGCACCAACATCTGGGTTTTCAAAGCTAGGGGGCTCAACAGGTGCCCAGAGTCTCATCTGGCCAAATCACACAACTCTTCCCAAATTGAGCCCCAAAGCAAAACCTCACATCAAGGTATATGTAGCCTTCTCCTGGATCAGAGAATGTCACAACCCTTTTGACCCACTGCTTAATCACAAAGCAACAAGGTGTGGGCATTCCTGAAAAACAAGCCTCCCACCACAGGCTCCATGTGACCATATTCAGCCTATTAGGGGGCAGAGTATATTTTCAAATCAGGGAAGGTTCTCAGAATCACTTAAGTCTATCAACAGTCCAAGGGGCAGGGAAGATCTTCAGATTCCCATTCCCATAACAGCTTGTGAGTAAATATTGGCCTTGTGTTGGTTTGTGGGAAGGCTAAAGGATGTTGTGGCTCTCTGTGCTGTTGTTGCTTATTAACTTCTTTGCTACTATGATGGAATTGATTTACCGGTTTGGGGATTTGGTTTTCTGGTGTCTGAATAAATCGTTTGCTTCTGTCTTCTATATGGAAGATCTGTTATATTTTATGATTGAGCACCATACAGGTATATTTATAGTGACTATGGGCACTTTGAATATTGCATTGGCACTACATGATTTCTTGCAACCACAAGTGCTGGTGCTCCTTTCTGTACTGGAACTACACCCATAATTGCATATGTGCCATGGAGTTGCCAATCAGTATTAATTAATTGCACCTAGTGCCAGAAAAGTATCCTCTGTAATTGTTTTCTTATCAGTTTTCTGACACTCTTACCATCCCTTGTTTGAGATCACTCAAAGCTACTGCTTCCACTGTTATGGCTGTCTCCTTTAAGGTTTGCCATGGGTACTGCTACCACATGGCCTCCAGGCCAGTCCCCACCCTTGTGTCACAGACCTCTCATGATGAGCTCCTAACTTGTCTTAGACTGGAAAAATGTCCCACCCTGACCTTTTGTTGACTCTGTTTCTCCAATATTTCATTTGAGACATTTAAAGAAAGTTGTTTGGAGGGAAATGTTGGAAGCATTCAGCTAGGTGGCTACCTCTACTCTGCCATCTTGGATCCACCCCTCTTCTGGTTTTCCAACAAGGTCTGAAATTTATAGTAAGAGATAACTCCCTTGGGTTAAAGCAATACCTTCAGACATCCCTTCTAAAACTGTCTTTGTACCTCTGGGTTAAAGCCTGGGGCTTTTGCATAAGACTCTCCTAACTGTGCTCTCAACATGTCCGGTAAGCATTCTATCCACCAATGAGGAAAATCTTATGCAAATGCTTCAGGATTGAATCCAGGGTTCAAGGATGTTCATTAAGTCTTTGCCTATTCTTTAACTCTAATAGTTTAGTTTGTTTGTATAAGAAAGAATCTGTCACTTAAAATCAAATTTATTGTGATTGTGTGAAAAATTATAATATTGCCATATCTCTGCTACTTTTTGACTCCCCCTCTTAGCCAGGAACATCCTCAATGATATTAAATGGGAAAAACTGAAAGAAAAATGATATAAATCTTTACCTTCAGAAACATGAACTCAAGATCCAACACAAAAGGCTAGAATGATGGCAAACTGCTTTCTTGGGCTTGTTTTTGAGTTTACTCTCTCACCCCACATTTCACAATGGGGATGAATGGGGAAAAGTGAACAGAAGTCCCTGCCTCAGTTCATAAGCCCTAGATATCACCCATATAACTTGGACTAGTGCTGTGGAATAATCTGTGGCTGAGTTCAGTGTGCTATTGGCTACACTGAGAAGTTTTGCTAATTTCTGAATTTTGAATATTTCATTGATACTGAAGACATGAGGCATGTCAGAACTACTGGCTAAACTAAGGCTATGAACTATCTCCTAAAATTCCTGGGTTTGGAGCATTCCTATGCACTCATCAAGGGTAGTCTGGGTCTATGAGAATCTTCAGACAGGTAGCTATATGGTAAATGTTCTATTATGTATTATGTTAATTATTTTATTGATTCTATTTAAAAAATAAAACCATGGGGCAGCTAGGTGGTGCAGTGAATAGAGCGCCGGCCCTGGAGTCAGAAGGACCTGAGTTCAGAGCCGGCCTCAGACACTTAACCCACACAAACAAAAAAAACCTAGCCGTGTAACCTTGGGCAAGTTACTTAACCCCAATTGCCCTAAAGGGGCGGCTAGGTGGCGCAGTGAGTAAGAGTGCCGGCCTTGGAGTTGGGATGACCCGAGATCAGATCCAGCCTCAGAAAATGAGCACCCACACATAAATAATGACTAGCCGTGTAACCTTGAGCAAGTTACTTAACCCCAATTGCTTTAAAAAAAAAATAAAACCACTATATACTGTTAAACAAATCAGTTTGCCTGGATGGCCAACTCCATTTATGATCAAGTCAGATAATATTTGCAAAGCACTTAGCACAGTGTCTGGCACATAGTAAACTCTATCTAAATGTTAGCTATTGTTGTTGTTTTTGTTAAAGATTATATGATTAGGGTTCAGTGAAATACAATAGATTCATGGGAGAGGAAGCATTTTCCAGCAGATAGGGGCTTAGAGCTATTCTGATTGGCCAAATCCATGCTAACCACAGCCCCTGTAAGAATGAACTAAGTTCTGCCATTGAGAGAGAGGGAGGTAAATCTGGGGAATATAACTCTCCTCTCTGAAAACTCCAGACAGTTTGGCACTTTCCTGGAATTTCTTCTAGAGAGGGGTGGGGTAAATAACTGCAAACATGAGAATGAGATTTCACAGGGAGTTTTCCTTTTGAATAGGTGAATAGAATTATGTTAATGAATATCAGTGCAATCTGGTGGTTGTTATTGTTTCAGATTTTATTCAAATAACTAAAAAATGGCCACTCTAATAATAATAAATATTTATAGAGGGCTTTAATGTTTTCTAAATGTTTGTTGATATAAACGTTCATTTGATCTTTGTAACAATCCTGTGAAGTAGGTACTACAGTCAATAGCACCCACATTTTTGAGATAAGGAAACTGAAATGTGGAGAAGCTCCATACTATAGTCAAAACAATTTGAGGGCAGGGAGGGATTAATTTAAAATGCACATGGAAGAAAGGATAAAATTGTATAGGACAAATCTCAAACATTATTACACAATAAAAAAGATAACGTGCCAGAGACTGTCAAAAACTACCAACCTATGTGCTTACCTTTCATTTATACAAAGTATTTTTGAGAGTAATCTACACATACCTAGAGGGCATCTTGATGAGGTTATCATAGAGAAATAGGCAGATTGTCACAGGTGATATCTCACAATAGACCAAATTTATAATCATGTGACTGAATGAAAAATGTAGAAAATATAAGATCTCAATTGTGCTTATTATTAAAACATTTAAAAAACATTTGATCCAGAAGAGCCAAATGCCATTTTAGTGATTGTTAAAATTTCAAAATTATACGAAATGCCTTTTAAGGAATTACAACAGAAATACTCTTTTTAACAAACCCTCTGAACCCAGTATCAACTAAGGTCTAAGACAGGGAGATGTGCTTACTAAGTCTTTACCTTTGTCAAGGGGATCCACTATAGATCCAATATAGAATCAGTTCAGTCGGTAAGCATTCATTAAGTGCCTACTATGTGCCAGGCACTATGCCAAGTGCTGGGGATATAAAGCAAGGTAAGTGACAGCCCCTGCTCTCAAGTTGCTCTAATAGGGGAAACAACACGAAAACAATTATGTGCAAACAAGATTTATACAAAGTAAATTGGAGATAATTAATAGAAGGAAGGTACTAGCATTTAGAGAGAATCAGAAAAGGCTTCTCCTGGGAAATGGGATTTTAAGCCTGGGACTTGAATCGGAGAGGCCCAGAGTAGGAGATGAGGAGGGAGACTCCTTCAGTTATGGGGAACAGCCAGTGAAAATGCCCTGAGTTGGCAGATAGAGTGTCTTGTTTAAGGAAAAACCAAGGAAGCCAGGCTCACAGAGTACCTGGGAGAGACTAAGACGTAGGAATGTTGGAAAGGTTAGAGGGGACCAAGTTGTGAAGGACTTTGTATGCCAAACAGAGGATTTTCTATTTGATCCTGGAGGTGACAGCGAAGCGCTGGAATTTATTGAACAGAGAGGTGTTGTGGTTAGGTCTTCACTTTAGGAAGATTAATTTGACAGATGAGTAGAGGAATGGCCTAGGGAGAGAGAAAAAGGAATCACTTATTATGATGAGATCCTCTCGCTTCTCCTGCCCACAGATTACTCTGTATTGCTTGTCTCGAGCCCTGAAACACTGCAGAGACTCCTAGATGATACCCAGAATCTCTCAATAGCGTGATTCTTTTTTTTTATAGTGTAATAATATTTCATGGTTTCATATAGCAATTTGTTCAGCTATTTTCCAATCAATGGACACTCACTTTGTTTCCAGTTTTTTTGCTACTATAAAAAGTGCTTCTATGAATATATAGACATATATTACATGCATATACATGCATACCTATACATATACACACAATACATATATATATATGCACATAAATATATACATATCTGTCTATGTCAATATACCTTTGTATGTATACACACATACACACATCCTTCTTTCTGGTTTCATTCTCTATAGAGTACATACTTAGCAGTAGAATTAGCATATCAGAGGGTTTCTCAAATCATTTCAAATTGCTTTCTAGAAAGTTGAACCCATGTATGTGCCTAAGCTTGCTGACAATCTCCAATTTATGGGCTTTGCTAATTTAGTGGATGTGAGATGAAATCTCAGAGTTCTTTTCTCATTTGTACATATTTTGCATATGCATAAATATAGATAGACAGTTAGAGATATATATTGTCTCCCAAACTAGACTATAAACTCTTTGAACACAGGGACCACAATACCTGGCATATATCAATCAATTAATCAACAAGTACTTATTAAAAATTAAGCAACAAAAGGTAAGTTTCACTTAATTGGAAATATCAGAAAGAATAGGTTTCATTCAAATTAAGTGATCACTATGTTTGCAAAAAAGAGAGATAGAGAGATTTATTCCAATGTAAAAGAGATAAAATATTGAATTACAAGTTGTTTTTTATTGCTTGGAAATTAGTTACTTTTTTCTCTCCTTTTCTGGACATCAAGCATATTTTAAAACAAAGGCTTTATATTCTTAAATACCATTTTTTTTTTTGCTTTTTAGAGGGCAATTGGGGTTAAGTAACTTGCCCAAGATCACACGACTATGTTTTTTTTTTTTTTTTTGGTTTGTGTGTGTTAAGTGTCTGAGGCTGGATGCGAACTCAGGACCTTCTGATTCCAGGTGACTCCAGGGCTGACACTCTACTCACTGCGCCACCTAGCCACCCCTTGAATACCATTTATTAAGCACCTACTGTCTATGGGACACAGTGCTAGGCTCTGGAAACACAAAGGTAAAGAAAAATCTCTACTCAAAAGGAGTTCATATTTGAATAGGAACAAATATATATATATATATATATATATATATATATGTGTGTGTGTGTGTGTGTGTGTGTGTGTGTGTGTGTGTGTGTGTGTGCATGTATATTATATCTGCATGCATGTATATACACACATACATTCTGCACAAATATAATGTGAATAAATACAAATATAAGCAAAATAGTTAAATAGAAGGTAGTTTGGGTGGGAAAGTACCGACATTTTAGGGCATCAGGAAAAGTTTCATGCAGGAAATGAGGCTTGAACTCTGTTTCAAAAAAAGGGATTCTTGGGACAACTAGGTGATGAAGTGAATAGAGCACCAGCCCTTGAGTCAAGAGGACCTGAGTTCAAATCCTGCCTCACACACTTAACACTTACCAGCCATGTGACCTTGGGCAAGTCACTTAACCATAATTGCCTTTCCCTTCCCCCTCCAAAAGACAAAGAAAAAAAAATCGAGTTTAGGAAGTAGAGATAGGAGGAGGATAGATCATGACAGACATTGGGGATACCCAGTGCAAAGGCACAGACAGGAGACACAGTGTTCTGGGTAAGAGAAGGCCATGCTCCGTGTAACCTTGAGCAAGTTACTTAACCCCAATTGCTTAAAAAAAAGGCCCTGCTAGAGAGGGAACAAAGTTCAATGAATATAGAAGTATAAGTTTGAGACAGGCTGTAGAATCTTAAAAGCTAAACAGTTTATATTTTCTATCTAGAGACAGTAGGAAGACACTGGAATTGATCAAGTAGGTGAGGTCCATGATCACTTTTATGCTTAAGGCAGGGATGTGCTTGAGTCACCTCAAACTAGTTCTCAAGATCAGTCATTAAGTGCTTGGTTCAAGCATTCACACCTTGGAAATCAGTACACACCACACATCAGGGCTTGATTTTGTTTTGTTGATTTATAATTTATTGTATGGATTTAAGAAAGTGATGGGGGAAATGTTAATGGTTCATTTTAAAAATAAAAATGGTTTGTGGGTACATTTTTTCCTTCAGAGAGTTACTAAATATTTACCAGCACTCTCCTGGCTTAAGGAAGATTGCTCCAGCATCCATGTATAGGATGAACTACAGAAGTGAGACTTGAGGTAGGAAGACCAAGTAGGAAGTTGTTCCAGTAATCCAGGTGACAAGTGATGAGGAGTGGACTGAACTCCGGTGATAGATGTGTGACTAGAGAGAAAGGAGACAAATGAGAGAGATCGTGTAAAAATAAAAACAGCAAGATCTGGCAAATGATTGTATTATGGGGGAGGGGCAGGGAAGGTGAGCAAGGATGCCAAGAAACTGTCAAGGTTATGAACCTAGAAAGACTGGAAGCCTTCAACAGAAATAGGGAAATTGAAATAGGAGAAAGTTTGGGGGAAAGGAGATTTTCCATTCAAGACTTTAGATCTGTTTCCTGAATTCCTTGTCTCCCTCTTTATCTGCAGGTAGCTTGTACCAAATGGCAAAAGCATCAGCTTCTGACTCCATTGATCTTCATCCATTTTTGTTTCCTTCCTCTGGTTCCTGAATTTCCTCACAAAAGAACCCTTTGATAAACAACATTCTTCTATCTTCTTCTACCTGCCCACCTTTGACTTTATTTTTTTTCAAAATAAGGTAAACCCATTCAGAGTCCTATTCTATTCATAGAATCACTCTGTCAAGTCTCAGTGATATGCACAAAATCAGATATGCCTCCTTAACTTAGGACCTTTTGTTCATCTTTCTTGTGTATCTGTTGTATACATTAGTTATTTCACTTTTCTATTTCTTGCTTGCTCCTTTTTGGGTACATATATTCTCCAAATATCTATCCTTGTTCTTTTTCCTCTAAACAATTTCTCCTTCATCAATTTCATTCATTAATATGGTTGCAACTACCACCTTTTATATAGACTATGCCAAAATCTATAGTCCCAACTTCTCCTCTGAGATCTAAACTTTCATCTCTCACTCTGTGGAGGACATTTCCACGTGGATATTTCACCTCAAACTCAACATGTTTAGAACTAAAATAATTGCTTTTCCCCATAAACCTGCCCCACTTTCTGATTTTATAATTTGAGTCTGTGGTACCATCCTCCTCTTGACCTTTTGTAGAATTAATTGTCTAAGTACCAGAGATCATAGAATTATAGATTTTGAGTTGAATGAGATTTGAAAAGTCATATAGCCAAGATGGCAGAATCTCTAGTTGCTTGTACAGCTCGGGGAAAATCATGATGCATTTTTCCATTGCCACAGAAGGAAAGATTCCAAAGGGTTAAATCACACAATTCAATATACCAAGATTAAAGCAATTATTGTAAATTAGCTTAATCATTCCTCTATGTGCCTTCAGAGGCAGGTTTTTTTTCCCATTGTCGCTACCAAATAAATGAAGGCTTGTAAATACAGATAAACTTAATTTTTAAAGGATTATCTATGCTGAAAGGTTCCAATGCTTTTAATTAAATTTTCCCCCTGTTGTATAAAAACGGATGGCTGTGTTGTGGCAGTGTGAGACGTCAGGAGGGCACAGATGAAATGGAGGCAGAATAATGGCCCACAGTGTGACATTTGGCTGGATTTGGATTTCTCAAAGCTAGTAGCTATAGTAAGGCCTCAGATCAGCCAGCACGAGCCTCCTTTTGCAGGATCTTCCCTGCTGGCATTTGGCTGACTACCAGTGCAGGGAACTGGCCAGAGGTACCTGGGATGCAGAGGGAGTGGGATGGAGCTGGAGGTCAGAGGAGGTGGGAGACATGGTTGCTCTGGAGGAAAGGGTGTTTGGCTCTGAACCATAGCTGAGATTTCCATCCTGGGGACTGAAGTTCACACCTAGGTGCTGGCAAGGGGGCTGGGGGCTGCCATTCACACCTCTCCGATGGTCTAGGCTAGGCCATGTTCACAGGCTTTCCTGTGCATCTGCAAGGCTAATTATATCTAGTTTCAGGAAATAGAAGGCTAGAGGAAATAGCTGAGAACCAGACTCCAAATTTCACTCGCAGGAACTCTGCTTGATTTTGTGTCTCTGCTGGGGATGGCTGGCTCTACACGTGTAGGAAGTAGCCGACTCAGGACAGAAGAAATCACGTCAGGGAAAAAAGGAAAATGAAAGAGTGCAGATGATTCAAGCGAGAGCCTCTTTTGTTCAGCTTTGGCTGCTGGACCATTGAGACGATCACTAATTGGGCCAATAAGGGGCCTGTGGGATTCCAGATCAAAGATGCAATTGGTGTAGCTCAGGGAAAAGAAGGTACAGGCATCTGATCCTCCTCAGTGACCTTGAAGAAGTCACTTCCCTCCTATGGGTCTCCATTTCCTCACCTGTCACGTGTAGGAGGTAGACTAAGGTCCCTTAGCTCCAAAGCTGTGCTCCAGAGGATATTCAGACCAAAGAAACAAACCTAGCCCTTAGTAAATAAACCTTTAGTAAGGTTTATTAAGGGTCTATACTGTGCCAGTCATGGGATTAAGTGCTGGGGATCCAAAGAGAAACTGCCAGTCTGAAGAGAGAAGGTGGAACTTGAGCCAGACCTGGAAGAGTCAGCCTTAGAGAAACAGAAGAGAGCAGGGCATTTCAGGCAGTTGCAGTGGTGTGAGCCAGGGCTAGCCAGCCTCTGGTTTTGTGTTTGGGCAAGAATTATCCTGGGCGTCCTGTAAGAAAGGGATAGTCACTGGGCCTGAGACTTTATTGGTACAGGGGACTCCCAGGTGAGGAAACTTACTCTACCATTACAGATGACTATGGAGAGGTTAAGTGATTAGTCCAGGAGCAAACTAAATCTTTGCCCTTTGCCCCCAGGGGGTTGTGAGGAGCAGTGTTATGAATCCAAACTAGAAAAGCTAAGTACCTATGGAGTTCTGTCACACATATTCATACATACATCCAAGACATTACAGGTGGACAGTGAACTGGGCCCAAAAGTCAATCAGAAGGAGTGGCTTGGATTGCATTTGGGATATTTCTCAGTATATTCAGTAAACCGAAAGCTTCTCCATGAAAAAAAGAAAGATGGGAGACTGATGCTTTCTTGCTGGAGATAAGGTGAAGGAAGATTAAGGGACTCCATAAGGCACAGAACATGGAGCCTGGAGACAAGAAGACCCGAGTTCAAATGTGGCCTTAGACACTAACTGTGGCCTTGGACAAGACAAGTACTTAACACCTAACTTTAACAACAGATTGTGTTGGGCCTTGAAAGGACTTTGGCTTTTATCTTGTTGGCACTGAGGGAGTTTTCAGCAGTGG